>SNQJ01S0040200.1:34207-54810 GCA_010110895.2 Picea sitchensis
TGTAACCAATAGCTTTAAAAGGAGTGAGTTGGTCGAGCACTTCCTTCACAAGCTTGGATCTCGGAGCTTAACCACCAGCAAAACGAAATGCAACAATAACCATACTAGGGTGATGGCTCGATGGGGGAAGTATGGAGTGACGTGCATTTACTACATGTTGCTTCCATCTTCTCTTCATTCAATTTCGAAGTACATGACAGCCAACAATCACCAATACATTAACGATGTCATTAATTTCAAACCATTGAAATCTGCGATCACATTGCTTGCCAAATGCACCAACCAAAAATTCATATTAACCATTGCCAAAACTTCCATACCATACCATATATCAAATGTGTCCAATATAACTCAAATGCAATTCGCATAGCCGCTAACCATTTGTAGTTAGGATTAACACTAACTTGTTTCATTTTAATTGCACATAACTTCTAACATAGCATAGTATATGCTCTTTCCTTTGGATTTTTATTGTGTAAGTTTCCTTCCCATTGCTTTTGTTTATGTTGTTACTAACATATGTCTTGTGCAGGTGTAGCCAGGTAATAATCATGGTGACGTGATCAAATATAACAATTGTATATATATGCCAATCATAACATAAAATTAAAGCTTTGAATAATAGAACATCCCATAAATGCATCATCCACCTGTCATCATGTCAAAACGAAACCAAGACTATGTCATCAACCATATAAAACCCTGTAAGCATAATCGAAATAGCAGCATAAAATGTGTGATATGACTATCTATGAGCCTCCAGTCTACAAGGAGGTCCCACCTACTAGTATTATATCTTATTAGCATAGTTTAAATAATAGGCTTTAGCAATACTTTGTGGGCGAAATTCCTAGTTGTGATTTGTATCGTCAACATACATGTGGATCAACACCCTTCTAAGATCGCAACGCTCCTCCAAGTATGTCCTCCTCCCAAGCAAGAAACCAAGTCCCCCATGTGCACCTCATGAGGAATGTCACCATGCCACATAAGTTTTCAACCTACTAAGGAAGCACACCACACAAGCATCAAGTTGAGGTATAGCAATCTAGGAGTAAGCTATCTCTATTATGTATGCCAACTAAGGTACAACAAAAGGTAAACATCGCACCATGCACTCCACATCGCAAGTCCATGTCATCATTCTCTGGTTGTTTATATGGTGTCTTGGGATACATGTGAAAGTAAAAGGGATGAGCGTGCCATGTCACCACCCAATCACCATGAACCAACCCTACTTGTCAAGTGTCCTACTAGGATAGCTCCACCTCAATCTATAACCGGGGATGTCATGTGTCATGTGTCATCCCCTAGTTGGTTAATTAGTCCTCAATATGTAATTAGGGATGCCATGTGCCATCCCCTAGTTGGTTAATCAGAACTCAATCTGTAATTGGGGATGCAATGTGTCATCCCCTTGTTAGTTAATTGGTCCAACTTAGTCCATAATTGGGGATGTCATGTATCATTCCCTAGTTGATTACTTGGTGTCTTGGGGTGTGTGCTAGAGTAGAAAGGGTGAAGGGAGCGGAACAAATTGTACAAGTCATAGAAACTTAGGCCTTGGTTGGCTAATTGGTGTCTTGGGATACATGCCAAAGTAAAAGGGGTGAGCATGCCATGTCACCACCCAATGCCATGTGCAAACCAAGGGAAAAGTGTTAGACAACCATGTGAATGATGGAGAGATGGGAAGGGATTCACACATCTCCATTTCCATTAAAAATAATAAGAATGGCATGGCATGAAGTGTCCATATGGAAAATACCTCCATGTCCATATGGAAAATTCATGCGGAGGATTAAGGAGTCGATAAACTTGTGGATAAGGGAGGATAGGGCATTAAGACTTAGGTTAAGACTTGGGATCACTTGCATACCTCCCCATAGCTAACACCTCTATGTCTACATGGAAAAAATCCATGTGGAGCAGATAAGGCATGCAAACAATGGTTGCAGAAGGAGTGGATAAGAAAATAGATAAGGAATAAGGAGAGATTGGGCTTAGGGGAAATGGAAAATGGAAAAAAGAAGGAAATGCAAAGAAAGAAGGGATAAGGGGGAACATGGGAACTTAGGATAAGGGGGAACATGGGAACTTAGGATAAGGGGAGAGAGCTCTGCACCTCTGCATTTGCATGGAAAATACTTAGGATAGCATAGCATGAAGCCTCTGTATGGAAAATACATCCATGTTAGTATGGAAAAATTAATGCAAAGGAGAAACAATGAGTGGATAAACTTGTGGATAAAGGAGGATAAGATGCCAAGACTTAGGATAACTTGCATACACTGTCACATAGCCAATAGCTCTAAGTCCACATAGGAAAAAATAATGGAGATGAGTGGATAAGGTAGGTGGAGAATGGGTGTGAAACGAGTGGATAAGAAAATAGACAAGGAATAATGAGAGACTCGGACTATGGAGAAATGGAGAATGGAAAAATGAAGGGAATGGGGAGAAAGGAGGGATTAGGGAATGTCAAAACTTAAGATGGAAATGGGATTTTTTAATTTTTATTTCTATTTGTTTCCAATGACTACTTGAACCATGAGATTAACACTTTGTCAACAAGTTCCTAGACACGACCCTCAATATCTCAAGCATATGACCTTTGCTTTCAATTCCATACATGAACACAAAGGATCATATTCAAGCAAGGTCTTACCTTCCTTTGCATGGATTAAGCTTTGAGGGGAATAAATATAGCTTTATTGTACTTACTTTTTTCTCTTCGTGAACTTGCTATTTTGTGGTGACCTTAGCTATGCTTAATCGTCTTTATCTTGTTCATATAATCAATGGTGAATAAATGAAATGTTCCCTAAAAACTTGACAATCGCTCCAACCATTACTAATTGTAGTGCATCTGATAATGACCCACAATCTCCTACAGATTAACTATTCCCAACATTCCCCGAGTTCTAAGTGTTTCATAGGAGAACCATATGTGAGACCAAACATTACAACCTCCTTTAACATGTCTCAAAACAAATGGCTAATAGTATTGAATGAGGTATTAGAGCCAATGAAACAATCAAAAATAGTGGCATCTACCTCCTTTCGTTTTAATGGCTTCCAAGCTTGTTGCAATTTCCGATGGGTCTCTATAAATCTAAAAGAGTAGGATTTCTTCACAATCCACATGGCTTAGATGATCTCGTGATGTAAACCCGATGGGGTGAAACTAAAAACGGTATCAAAATTGGGAAAACCTCTCATCCCATGAGTATCTTTCATTGTTTTCCTTTATGTTGCAATGGCTTCATTTGATTTTGCTTACTTATGTGATTTGGATTTTTTATTTAAATTCTCCCTCAATTCATTGGAAATGAAGCAAAGTTTTTGCACTCCCCCACTGGCTTTAGCAATAATAATATGGAGCAAATAATCTCTTGCTCTGGTTAGTGTTACCTTGCAATTATGGTTGCATAACTTGCAAAAGATTTTGTTACTAGGTTTGTTGAAATATTTTCTTTCGAAACCACTAGATTTAAGCTTCGGGGCCATTAATTTTTAACTAAATCAATAGAATTAGAAATATTCAACAAAGGAGGCTTCCATTTCCACTTTGACATTACCTATGAATGCATCTTGTCTTCCTACACTTGCTTCAAGTCAATCTCTGACATTGTCATGACGTTACATGTAAATTTATAATTTATGCATATTATAAAACTCAACATTTGCCCACTATATGTTAACATGTTTTTTTTGTCATATCATACATTTGATATGGATCAATGTTATCATGCATTTGCCAAAAGCAAGCGGTTGGACTAGTTTACAAGGTTTGCCCATTCAAATCAAGGGTCTAAACCGAAAATGGCCAGTTTCGTACTATACAAAACTAGAACTGGTCAATTTTGTATGGAATCGATTGGTTTCGTATGGAACCGACCAATTCCATATTAAAAAAATGCATGCCGACCTATGAGATGACAAAAAAATCCCCAAAACTTATTAAAAAAAAAACAATTAAAAAAAATAAAACCCTAGTAATTAACATTCTCCTGTATGTTTCATTTTCTATTATTTTACTTTTTAACATCACCATTAATTGTATTTTGAGAAATGGTCCAACCTCATTGGACTTCATATGGAGAAAGTATAATTTTAGATCCCATTCAAAACTGAATGGACTTAACAGTTTTCAAGATTTCAGAATTCACGTGATTGTAATGTTAGAAGGCTCTAACCTAAAGGAAGCTACAACTCCCTAGATTCTCCAGCTCCAACTAGAAGGAAGCTCTAACACCCTTTCCTTGCCCCTTCCTTCCACCCTCAAATATGTATATAAAAGAATCACCTTGTCACTGTCACTGTGACTATCTCTGTCCCTATCATTAATCATTATCATCGGGTCCCCATAAAAATCTCAAGTCCACATGGGTCCACACAAACCCCAACAACCACATAGAAACCTATGCAAAGAATCAACCTTCCATACTATAGCAAACCCATAGCAATGATCAAAACATCACCATAGGACTAGAAAATATCCTTCATAAGAGCTCCTTATCCTCCGAGTACCTTCGCTACCAAACTTGTGCCAAGAGATCACAAGCTTGGATACTCTTAAAATGTCAAAATCCATCTTGTATTTATAATAGTTATGTCCCTGTTTTTAATTTATGGGTTGGTTTGGTTGAATTGTTCTCATTTTTTTGGCCAGGTTGTCGAACAGAAAAAATCATTCTCCTCATTCCCAGGGAGTTAGACTTCCATATATCATTGGAAAGGTCTTAGAATAAGTTTTCCAACCATGTAACATGTGTTTCCATTTGAGTTAGTTGTGCAGGGTAAAAATTCTCTCAAAGATAGGGTAACCAAATTGACCACAAATAATACTTTCAACAATCTCCATCTTCCAATCTTTATCTTGGACATTTGTAGGCTTCTTCATTTGAATTTAAGTGATTCTTCACTTGGTTTTAAGGCTTCTTCAAAGCATCTTCACGTGAGGACCATGCTTAAAGTTACACCATAAGAGTTCCACTTTGGAGAGTTATTCAAGTAAACCCATAGGCTTCTTCATGTCGATCATCAATACCTGACTGACTTTGACATCAATGACAACACCATTCAACAAAGGCTATGGAACTTGCATTTTATCAAAAACACTAAGCCCGCTACTTACCTCAATGTTGGTGGCATTGACTGTTGAACTCCTTTGTCATGACCCTCGTAAAAATGTACCCTTCACCCAAGCAAAATCACTAAAGTTTTTTCTACCTTATTTTAATGCTTAGCAAGTGACACTGATGATGAGGATCCCAATATAGGCAATTATTTTAATGATTTGTAGTTATTTGTTGTAGCATGATATTTTTTGGACTCTAGAGCCTATATAAAGCCTCTTTGTTTATGTATTTTAGTTTAGATATAGATTGCACTCTATGCTATTTTAGTTATAAGCACCCTTGCTATATGCATGAGAAAACTTAACATATGTGTAATGGTTTGGATTGACAAGGATGTCAAAGAATAAATATTTTTTTATCAAAATTTGAAAATTTATGTATTTTTTTATCATTCTTGTTGATTTCCATTGGTTTCCAATTATTGGGGTCCACCGATTCGGAGACCAATCCAGTTCTAATAAAATCAATATGGATACAAATGCAGATAATATCAACATTTTGGGGTTTCAAACATATGACATGTTTTTTGTCATATCATACCTCTAATATGAATACGAATGCAGATACAATTGACAGTGTCTCAACAAATATGGTTAACCTCTAATATGAATACGAATGCAGATACAATTGACAGTATCTCAACAAATATGGTTAGATAGGGTCATATCCATATTTTGGTCACATTTCCATATATAAAGGCTAGATATGGCAGTACATAGCAACTACACCTAAAAATCATAGGAACATTTACCTAAAAATCATAGGAACATTTGTCCCCACTAAAAGATCAAAGGTCAACTCTTATTAATCAGGTAAGGCCTTGTTTTAGTTTCACTGGGTTGGGATAATCTATTATTGATCAACTAGTGATATACTTATACATTCTCAAGGGCTATGGGGTATAACTCACATGGATTTTAAAATTAGACTATCGTCATTGTATTTCTAATTGTAATTAGAAAATTGACCTTGTTTTAGTTTCACTGGGTTGGAATAACCTATTATCAATCAACTAGTAATATGCTTAAACCTTCATACCTTCTCAAGGGCTAGGGCTATGGAGTATAACCCACATATGGATTTTAAAATTAGACTATCACCCTTGAATTTCTTATTATATTTAGAAAATTGAAAAATAAAGAAGTCCGATAGATCTAAATGTTGAAGATAAGTTGATAACTCATAAAAGTTTAGAAGTTTAGAACTCGTAAAAGTCCAAAAGTTTACAACATATATCAAGTGAAAAAGCGAAATATTTTTCATATTGAAATGAAAACTGTGAACTCTCAAACAGATATACAAGTTGACAACTCATACAAGTGAAAAAGCGAAATACAATCATATTGAAATGAAAACTGTGAACTCCCAATATGATATATCAAAATTCAAAAGGACTTCTGAAATGAAGTCTCCAACAATGTCTCCAACTTAACACTGTCCAGCAATGTCAACAAATTTACATTGTCCAACAGCAATGTCTCCACTAGCCACTGTCCAGCACCCTCACCTGTCGAACACTCCAACAACCACAAGTTGTAGGCTCAAGCATAACAGAGCGATGGGTTGAAGGCTCTAGCTAACACACAGCCCATAGGTTCAAACTTGAAGTCACCCGCAGCTCACACAGGTAGCAGGTTTTGGACCTAGGTCCCACATTGGTTGACATAAACCAGAACCCTCTAACACAGCAACAATCTCACGCCCCCTGCTGTCTCACAGAATAACACAACCAACATACACACTGTCGACCCCTCTCACGCAACCATGACAGAGATAAAGTAAGAATCACGGGCAAAGAAGAATCAACCGGCAGTTAAAGACAATCGCGGGCAGAGGAGAAATAGAAGCAAATGAAAATAAAGTGGACTAGCTTACGTTAAATTTTAACTGTATATAGTGATTTAATTCTTTTTTTCTTTTTTAAGTTTTTTAATGGCAATTTTTTGTCAAGGGGACATGGGAACATCTGATTTGGGGACAGAATGTTCCCCTTTTTGAGTTTCTGTGTGTTCCCCTCAAAAAGGAAGATTTGGGAGCATCGCCGATGGAGTACCACGTCCCCATGTAATACTGGTTTTAACATCATGATCTTCCCTGGATCCACATAACAAGCTATACCAGAGTTGGCTATGTCAATGCAGAGCGAAGGCAAGGTCATTAGCATCATATGTTAATTGAGAAACATATCCTACTATCAAAGACTTGGTTTAGATTATTTATGTAAGCCCACCGTATACATATAGCTTTCAAGAGGTTACGTAGTTAAACCCTGCTTCAATAATAGGTAGTGCACAAATAAGAACAAACCTAGTACCGTCTACACTACCAGATAAAGGATGGTATAACCAATTATAAATTGCAGTGCCTGCAGGAAAGGTTTTAGGCGATTTTGCAGAACACTATGATGTTAGTATTTACATCCTGCCTGCTAAACAGAATCCTCAATTGACAACATGCTAAAAAGGATGTTACAATCAAATATCTACTCCCTGTCTTGATGACCTTAATGAGTAAACACTGATACACACAAATATGTTTAAATTCATAAACAGTCCATAACAGGGGGGCACATTTGACAAAACATGAACTTGAGTTGGAAAAGACAAGTTTGTTTTAAAAAACCAAACACATCAGTAATTAATCAAATTCGACTTATTCCAATTCTGAAAACGTTTGATCTACTATTCCACAGACAAAAGGTGGCCTTCCTGCAAGATATGCCCGTATGATCCTTGTTGCATAACATAAAACTTTGACCCATCTTGAAACTTGCTTGCACCATATATGTATTCCTGCTTTTGTGAACATTTTACATGGTTTTCTAACCAGTGTGCCAACACTATTACAAGCTAGTGGTTCACTCCATTCTAATAATTTGGAGTCTGGACTACCAAGGACAGCTATGCAACCGCCTATGCTTTAAATCATCTTTAGAAATCCAATAATGAGAATCCCACAGTATATAATAAACGTAAAACCCAAACATTACACGAGACTCATATAACAAATGTTATATATTATTTGCGTAGATGATCTGTGATCTACCCTGTATATAATGTCTGCATCTACTGTTGTTTGTAACCAACAGATGAGTGACAATGTACGTTTCAAAATGCAGCAATCGGATGGGCCATAGCATGCTCAGCCAGAGAGTACACACTGTCTGAGCAGATTAGCTTGCATCATCATTGATCCTGATTCTTTGTTCATTATTCTATTCAACTTGAGTTAACCCGTGTGATAAAGTTAATATAAACTAATGATGTCCTCTATTCTATTATTTTGAATCGATTATTGGAGACAGCCATGTAACGAACATATTCTTTCGAGCAGAACAGAGGAAACAGAAGATCCTGTGACAAGCCAAAATAATAATGAGAAACATATACATTGGTGAAAATAAAGACCAAATCACTCAATGAGAGCCATATAAACTTTATATGCCCTTCACTAGATGATAAAATCCCAACCTTGTATATTATCTCACTGTCTACAGTTTAATTTTGTCACAATTGAGAACGAAACAATGTACCATTCAGAAAGCTGCAATTGGATAGGGCAAAGCATGCTCAGCTATTTGCAGAGTGATCACTATCTGAGAAATTCTGCAGAGCACATTATCCTTCCCATCACATAGCTGTCTAGCATAAGCTCTCTACTGCATTACACAAAGAAGGCTTCAAGAGTGCATCTTATGCATTGAACATAAATGATCACCTATTTGTTACAGCCACATGGCCACAAGTTGTATGGCTTAGAGCACCTAAATGCCACATGATTGCAATCTAAAGACATCTATAAATAAACTATTTTATCTTCCAAACATGACAGGAATATTATGACATGCCTCACAAAATCCTATGCAGTTTGTTTGACTGCATGAAAGGGAGCAGAATATGATGCAATCTCAGACAAGACCCTAGATATCCCATGTTCAATTTCAAATGACTCTGGATCCACCGACAGATTTAACAATCAACATGGTATGCACACAAAGCAATTTACCAAAAATTCTAGACTTCGTTAAACAGACAAGCGTGCTCACTAAGTCTAGTTAGTAGTTTATATAATCAAATATCAAATCCTCGTAATAACAAGAAAGAAACATATAAGTTCACTGTTTGACTATTAATTCTACTGCAGGTCTTTTTCATATGATTAAATTGATAATCTATTAAAATTTGGTCTACCTCAATAGATCACATCATAAAGTAACAGAGACAATAAATCACCTGTATGATCTTTTTGAAAAACGTGACAGTGACCTCCATTCTCTTTAACATTACAATGCTAAGAAAAAAGAAAATACTTCCTCGTAATTGAAGTCTAAACTCTGAATACAATCTTCCAGAGCACGATCTCCATTTCTTAAAACTGGCAAGTGTACAAAAAGAAGATTTATCTAGTCATTTAGCGAGCCCCTCCCTTTTGTCTCTATTTCTTCATAAATTGGCACAACAGGTCTTAATTTCATTCAGCTCAATTTGAGCACTGGACCTTTCAGCTTATTTTGAGACATGAACATAGGAAGGCACTATGCTGAAAGAATCACAAGACATTTATGAAAAGTCTTATACGAGACATTCCATGCCAAAATTGCCTTGGAAGAAGCTCCTCGAGCCACTATTGTACAAGCAAATTTAACCTGAAAGACAGATTCATCTTCCTCTGCTACATGTTAAGGAATAGGTGGTCCATTCTTAGGGTATCTTCTTGGAGAAGGTAGTATCCGAGGTGGACCACGTGACAAATCTGCAGGCTTAATCCTCTTATTTGGCTGAACTGATACTGGCCTGGACATCAGAAAATTCAGGTGAACTTCTTAGAATGACTACTTGGCTAAGATCCAAAAACATTTAGCCATGCAAATTGTCAAAGACAACAATGAGTTAATTCTTCAACATGAAAAAGTGATGCTTTGCTGCTAAAACAAAATTGAGCATTACAAAAGCAATAATCAAGATACTAATCTGCAAGACTCCTATACAGACTGGAACTAATGCATTTCTGTTAAAGAAAATTGAGCAATTGAGCATTGCACAAGTAATAATCAAAATACCAATTTGAAAGAATAATATAGAGGCTATGTTTTGGGGTCCTTGAGACGAGGGAAATGAAATGATTCTGCACAAAGAATTAGTGTCCACTTGTACAGTTTAGCAAAAGAAACTATATCCAAATCAGATGCAATATCAGTAGCACTTGTGAACAGATGTACTTAAGATCTAACCACAAAAGTTCAATATGGATCTTGGGTTCAAGGTGTAGAGTATATTTCCCGCCAAAACACTTTTCTGGCATGTTTTCTTGATATCCGCACTGATTTAACAAATGAGAAATGTTTTATGTGAGTTTTATCTAAGAGAATTATTCTGGTTTTTTAGCATTTCCGTAACCAATCCTCTAAATAACATCAAAAAATGCAGTATCCACCATAAAAGAAAGCCCTATCAGTGAAAACAAATTTTCAGCTTATGATTATTAATGATGATAAATTTCTACACATAGTATGAAAATTAACAAGGCATTCACCCAAATAGCTCAATCTAGGGTTTCCAATCCCTCCTCCCATGGAAGCAGTGGAGGGGAGCCAAGCTCCCCTTCCCCTTCTTTCTCCCACCTGCTCTCCCAGGCAGTTTGGCCTTTAAGCTTCTTGCAGATGAAGCAGCAAAGAGAATAAAGATCTCAAGAAATGGACTAGACTTTCTAGTCGTCCAGAGAAGAGAGGATTATTGCAGCTAGAAATAAACCTCTATCCAAGGTTCTGCTATTTGCAGAAAATGCATCAGTGGGGAAGTTCAATGACTCATGGCTGAGCCTTCAGAAAATGGGGGCCTGGATTCAATCCCAATGGTCCCCTCTGATCCAAGACAAAGTTGTCCATTTCTACTGCATTTCTACTGCAGGAAGGGATTTTACTCCTTTCTTTTTGAATCCAAGGTTAACAAAAGACAAATTTCAGAGTTGGACCATTTTTGGGGAGCAAATGGGCTGTCTCTGAAACACTGGTCCCTGAAATTCAACCCAGAAGACGAAGTCCCCAATACTCTTCCAGCCTTAGTCCATCTTCCCTTCCTCCTCATCTTGTGGGATGAGGGCACACCCTAAAGAAGATAGGAAACTCCCTGGGGAGGTACATCAACAAGTATGACGCAAAAAGAAGGTATTTCTGCCTGGGTAAGGATCTGTGTAGTAGTAGATTTGGAGAAAGGGTTGCCCAAATCCATCAAAATTCGATCCACTTGAACAAATTTGATTATGAGCAGGTCCATTTTAAGTCTGCTACCTCAGGTACATAAACCCCAGATGGAAGCTGGATAAGGGGAAGGATTTAACCAAGGGCCAGTTCCAAAAAAGAAAAGAGTCAAAAAGATGGGAGAAAAAAAGAATCAGCAAGCTCCTAAAACAAGTTTGAAATTCTGGGCTCTGCACATCAAACTGCTTAAGGTTCACAGCCCACGAAAGTTTCAGAAGATCCTCCAATAATAGAAAAAGCTTTCACAGATGGCCAAGATGCAGTGGAAGGAGAAATCCCCTCCCCATGTCCTAAGCCCCCACAGACTCTCCTTCAATAACAAGAAAAGTTTCACGGATGGCCAAGATGCAGTGGAAGGAGAAATCCCCTCCCCGTCTCCTAAACCCCCAGAGGCTCCAAATGCAAGCCCCCTGCAAAAGGTTGAGGATCCCAAAAAGTTGGTACAGAGTGGAGCAGACAAGTCAAAAACTGGGAAATCCCTCAATCAATCACCATTCCCCTGGAATCAGACTATGAATGGCCTCCACTCTACCCTAAAGAAGATGACTCTCAGCCAAACAGGCCAAGACGTAAGCTAAAAAAGGAGGAAAGAAAACAAAAGGCTGCCAGATACAAAGCCTTGGGAAAGCAACAAACGGTAAACCAGGTTTTGACATTGGTAAAAAACACAAATCGATGTCAATGGTGGCTTGACAGGTCGGTGAAAATGGGTAGCTAATATAGCCCCTACCAAGGTTCAAGTTCTACTAATCGACATGCTAATGTTTGCACTTGTCACTGTGTGCCAGCACATGCAACAGTGGTTGGGGTTAGTTGCAATTCCTGGGCGACTTTGGCATAATAGATACACCCCACTTGCGGCTAGCCTATGGTAACCAAATTGAATGATGTTAATGGTTACCCTGTAATACCCCAGTTTCAATCCCCAGATCAGTAATGTATATGTATACATGATGAATGGTTAAAATCTTAACAATGTAATATGAAAGATCATTCTACAATGAATGATAATTAAAAAAATACATCACGGGCTGCCGAAGGAGAAGGATAAAAGAATGGGGGGGCTATGACTCCACAAGAAGGGAAAAAAGGGGAGATAGGGGGGGGCTCAAGGGGGCTAAAGAAAGATAATATTATTTAATTGATAAGCCTAAGTCCTTAACCTTAATTAGTAGTCCTTAATCCTTTGGATTAGTGATACGAGAGGAAAAACATGTACTTTCCATGAGGACACATGGTTTCCAACTTACATGCAATTTCACCTATGCCTTTTTCAGCCATGCAAGGGAGAGAGAGTTCGAAGGTTTTGGGGGAGAGTTCAAATGTTTTTGGGTAAAATTGAAATCAACATTGTCCAAATTATCAGGGGTTCGAGTGACCAATCTGCTTGAACTACCACGCCGGTTCGAATCTTCATGCAGTTCAAGTTATTCAGTGGCAGAATTTGATTTATCAAGTTTGGGAAAGTTCAAATTGCCATCCTGCTGGGGAAATTAGAGAGTTACACCTTGAGCTAGAACAACCATAGGCATAGTGTAAATGGATTATGGAAAGCTACAGCCATGAATTATGAGAGAATTGTGACTGTATGGAATGATAGTCGCTGTCATTGAGAAATTTCACTACAGCTGAAAATCCCTGGAATCCCAGCAGTGAGATTCCTGGCTAGCCTGTGTTGGAGCCCTGGAGGAAAGTGGGATAGCCTAAAGCACTGCTAAGCAGTCTAGGGGATCCCATTCCTTGGGTTGTGGACGCTGATGGCGAAAGAGGGCTGTGGATTTTGATTGCTGTAGGTGTAAATATTCACTGGGAACCTGGGAATTGGGCTGTGAAAAGAGAATTAGCGCCAGCCATAGGAAAAGTTTGCCCTTGTCGATTCATAGCCTCAGCTCACGGGTGGCCTCTGTTGCAAAGAAAATCGGTGCAATAGGGAGCTTATGTTTGGGTAGAATGTCCTTCTGCAGCCAATTGGTGGACAATTTCCAGACAGATAAGTGTTCATGACTTTACCTGTGAACTGTGCTGAATTAATGCTGTATATGTTATGGATTTTATTACTTTCTGGCTTGTTCAGTTCTGTTTGCATGTATAAGCCTTCAATTATAATTTATGGTGCCATTGTGATTGAATGATTAATTATTCTTGCATAAGTCTGTATTGTCATGCCTGCCTGTGTTAATTAATTAATAGCAGGGCAGTGAAGAAATGTATCAGAGAAACAAATTTGGAGTGAAATTGGTGGTCTCAAGAAGTATCCCATATCCTCAAAGTGCACAAAGGGTATTGGGTACATTACATACCCTATAATTCTAAATATGTGTGTTAGAATCATCCTGAGCTAGTTCCGAAATAAATAATAAACACTTTCCAAGAAAAGAAGTTTCTGCCATGTAATTGCAGAGGGATAGGTCCCTAAATAGAAGAAATAGTTTAAGATCACTAATAAAGAAGGAACGGCCTCATATAGCCTTCTTTCAAGAAACAAAGGTAAGTAGATCCAATTTCAACAAAATAAAAATACTCCATCTGCAGTAATAGCTGATATTTCCACCAAAGCGGCTCAGGCATCAGGAGACCTTGCCATCTTATGGAATCTTGCCAGTGTCTCTGTAGAAAGCACCTTGCTCGCTAATCACTGGATGAGTCTACAGAGAAGACATCCAATAACAGACCCTTTTTGAAATAGAAAATGTGTATACTCTTAATAACTATGAGGAAGAGAAGCGTTCTTGGACGTCCCTCTATCGACCCCTATTAGAGTCCATTTCCACCTCCGCACAAACAGGATCGTTGCTGGGGATTTCAACCTGGTTCTAGTAGTAGAGAGGAAAAAGGTGGGGTGTACATTAGAGATTCCTGTAAAGAGCTTGTTGAAGACTTGCTGCAATAATGGAACTTTATGGACATCAAGCCATAATGGGGAAGTGCACCTGGCCAAACAAAAGGCTGGTGCCCAGTTAAGTTATAAATAGCAGACATTCTTGATAGGCTTCTGATCTGGGACTCTTTCCTGGAGAAAGATATGATCATCTCTTCTGCTATGATCCCATTAGCTGTTTCTGATCATCGCCTCATCTCTTTGAATCAATCCCCTCTGAATTTTGGGCTTATCCCCTTTCATTTTATCACAATCTGATTAGAAGAAGATAAGTTTTCTGAGATGGTTCAGAACATTTAGAAGAAGCATACAACTGGGACTAAAAGGTAGAGCACCTCAAACTAGCACTCACAGAATGGATGAAAATCAGAGATTTAATCCAACCCTCAAAAGGAAATAACCAGAACAAAAACTAGCTGCAACGCAAGAGAAATTGAAGAATCGGGGTATACTGATCTTATGATCCAGGAGCACAGAAGTGACAATAAATCTCTGTTACCGGATCCGCGGATCCCCGGTTCCGATACGGATCCTGATCCGGCTGGATCCGCCTGGGATCCAGCAGACAGCCGTTTCTAAAAAACTGAACTGTATCCCGTGTGGTGGAGGTGGATCCGGCTACAACAAACCTAACAGGCATGGATTTTTATGGGTCTCTCCAACGGATTTTTATGGGTCTCTCCAGCTCTTTATGTGTTTATTTATGTATAGGCGTGAAGCAGATTTTTATGGGTCTCTCCATTCACGAGATGGGATATAAGTTTTATTTTTAAAAATTCACGAGACTGTCATATGATATGATGATTGCGTATTGGTACACTAGCAATTATATTTAATCATATTTTAAAGATGCAATTCTTACCATAAAAAAAATTGGCAAATTTTCTAGCCCCAAGAAAGTGGAACTAGTATAGTTTTACATATAGATCTCTCTTAAATGTTAAATACAAATGCATGTTTAGTGTCTTCGACATAAAATGGTAGAGGYATTATTAAAAATATTTTCATTAGCGGAAATAGTGAGATGGGATATAAGTTTTATTTYTAAAAWTTATAAAATTATTTTTTATATTATTTGTACCTGTCGTTTCCCCRCCGTATCCGGATCCTGGTTTTTCAAAAATCTGACGAATCCGTATCCGGATCCGTATCTGTATCYGAATCCTGGTAACTTAGCAATAAATTGCAGTCAGCTCAGCCCTAGGAAGAATTCTGGARGCTAAATTCCAGAAGTGTCTGGCTAAAATTCTGTGACAGGAATACCAAAATTTTCCACAGAATGGCMAACAGAATAAGTGAAATCTCTCTCCCAAATGGCAAATCTATATCTGATTTTGCTGAAATATTGGAACAGGCACACCTCTTCTTTAAGGAGCTCTTAACGAAACCCCGAGTATCAAGGGAAGACACTCAAGAAAACCTCCTCTCTAATATCCCAAAGGTTCTCAGTGAAAGTGATTGCAAAT
The DNA here is from genome assembly GCA_010110895.2 of Picea sitchensis. Classification (NCBI taxonomy): domain Eukaryota; kingdom Viridiplantae; phylum Streptophyta; class Pinopsida; order Pinales; family Pinaceae; genus Picea; species Picea sitchensis. Next base: position 49,952 of record SNQJ01S0040200.1, read on the forward strand.
TTCTGTATAGACCTGCAACAGAAAAGGAAGTCAAGAATTAAATTGTCTTTTCATTCCATCTAGACATAGACCTGGGGCCAGATGACTTCTTGGCAAAGTTCTACCTGCTTATTTGGAACAAAATAAAAGATGACCTTGTTACTATGGTAGAAGAGTGCAGAAATGATGGTAAATTGGGGGATTGAAATAAATTCCACTATCCTTGCTATTATATCCCAAAAGGGATCAATCCAACCTCCTTAGCAAGAAAGACTTCGGCCAATCTCTTTTTGTGATGTTTCATATAACATATCTACAATGGTTATTGCCTCAAGGATGAGGAAATTCATCTCAAAGTTAATCTCGGAGGAGCAAGAAGGCTTTGACTCTGGTGGGCCCATATGCGAAAATATCGTTCTTGTTCAGGACATAGTTCACTCAAGCTGCCAAGCAAAGAGAGAGGATACAGGTGTTAGAATGTGTTGTAATGTTGTCTATGTTAAAATAATTAAAAAGTACCTAGGCAAGTGTTGCTCATCACCTAGGCGCCTAAGGGGTGAGAAAGTGCCTAATGTGGACCCTAGTCATTTTAATTTATGAGATGTAAATTAAAAGGTGACTTTTTGGACTTAGGGAAAGTGGGTGACTTGAGTGATTTAATCTCCACCCTTGATCTCATCTAATCTCAACCGTTGGATGAGATGAATCTTCACCTACCTCCATGAGGTCGACTAGGGTAGGAAGGCACACCCTTCTAGGGTTGTTGTTCATTCTTTTGAGAGAGCAAGAAGAGAGGAAGTCGAGCTTGAGGAAGGAGGCTATTTGCAGAGCACGCAAATCAAGGTAACAGTACAGCAGTATTTAGAGGCCGTACAATATGGATTTCTAGAGGCCATACCATTATTTTGTATGCACAGAAATCGAGGAGGACAGCAGCAAGAATTCTGAGAAGCTTGGCATGCATTCCAAGGCTGCCACACAAGTTTTACTTGCACAGAAATAGAGGCAACTGCTGGCACGAATTTCTGGAGAGATTTCTGTACAGTCCATACAGTTTTTGGCACAGAAATCGAGGGCCATACAGCTCAGTTTTCTGGGCACAGTTTTCGAGGTGAATGCACGATTTTCAAGGTGCTGATTCTGCTATAAATTCCATACAGCCAATTCAGAAAAAGGGCACAGATTTCAAGACAGTCCATACAGCAATTAATGTTGTGACAGCCGTACACTTGTACAGATTTATGGCACAGAAATCGAGGAGCAATTTTGGGGTTGTTTTGAAAGAGTTCTGCTGAAAAAATTCTGAGATAAGTTTGTGTAATTTTTCTGAAGATGAATCTGCTGTAAAAGAATTTTTCTATGAAGCTCTGAATAATAAAAATCCCTCACTGGTTTTCCCCTTGAGAGTTTTTCCAGGGTCGTTGTTAGACCAAAAATCTCTGTGCAAATTTTCTGAATATTGTGCTGCTGATATGTTTTAAATTTCTGCATTTATTATTGTTCAGAATCCTCATGTTTCATTGTTCAGAATCCTCATGTTTCAGTTCTGAAAAATATGTTTACATGCTGAGTATTTATGGCTGTCATAATGTTGAGATTTGGGTACCTTGGAAAGTGGTCCCCTTGTGTTTGTGAGCTTCTAAACAATGAAGGAAGTACTTTGTACCTTGTACTATATACTTTAAATCTAATTTCACTTTGACTTTAGGAGATTTAAGTCAAAAGTGAAATTTGGTCATTTTAGCCTAAAGTGACAATTAATTCACAAAGTAAGTGAATTAATAGACATAAAGTGAAACTATGGAAACTTAAGTAAAGTGGCTTTTGGTTTGAGATTTAGATGAGTTGATCTCAACCATTGATTAGGGATGAGATGAGATGATCTCATCCACCCAATTCTTAGGTTTCCTTATGCATCCTAAAGGAGGGCGCAAGAGGCCAAGGAGAGACCATTCACTCATTTGTTCACTCCTTGAGTTTGAGAGAGAGCAAGATGATGAGGTTTCAGGCATTGGGAGAGGAAAGCTTGGGAGCCTCCTTGCATGGAGAGAGTCAGCAGGCTTAGTGCCCAGTTTATTTAGTGGGGAGCTTCCAGTTTTGAGGAGGGGGGCGCATCATCAGTGGGGAGCACTTAGAGTTGTCAAATTGCAGTGAGGTCTGTTTCAGAGGAAGGCTACTCATCAGTATCAGAGTACTATGGAGGGGTTTCTAGATCAGAGCTTTAAGTTGGCATCTGACATCATTTCAGTGGTCTTGGTAGCATTTCTGAGGGGCACTCTTCCTTCTTTTGGACTTGTATTTCAGCTTGGATCAAGTTGCTATTAAAACAGGTTCATCTATATTTTGTACTTGTTGTATTCCACCATCTATTTTCCTCATATATAGACATATATTCCAAACTGGTTTTTTCCATGGGGGTTTTATCCAGGGTAATTTGACCAAAAATACCTGTGTACACTTTCATGTGTGTTAGAGTTTAGAACTGCTTTATTTTCAGCTGTAAAGATCTCTAGGTGTGTTACATTTATTTTAGTATGCATGTGCTAACCCTTGGTGACTAAAACTACATGCTAGAGCACCTAAAATTGTGAATGTAACCATAACAACTCAGCAAGAAGTTCCTGAACTGTTAGCTGTCCTAAAACAGCAGCAATACCTTCATTGACAGTTGAAACTTAGAGCCAACTTGAGGTCAAAGACAAACCTAGTTGGCAGCATGATAGGACCTGGAAAATCTTCATGGTATCAGAGCTGAGGTGGCTGATTTTTTGAGTAGTTTGGAAAGCATATGAGTTTGTTGTTAGAGACATCTTCTTGGCAGATTTTGTCGACAGCCATTGACAGTTTTTAGCGGCTGCTTGTGGGCAGAATTTTGTAGAAGATTGTAGAACAGTTTGTGCACAGTTTGGTCAGTCTCTTTTCACACCTGCGGGGACAAGAGTGAGGCTGTGTTTCACGACCTCTTTTCACACCTATATTGCTAGGAGTGAGGTCGGAGTTCACTTGCCACTTTTCACACCTGTGTTGACAGGAGTGAGGCAGCGTTCCTTTGCAGTTTGAGCATCAGTTGGAGTGCAATTTGGCAAACATGTCAGCATCTCAGATGCGTGTTGAGGACAGGCTAGCCAGGGCTAGCAATTGGTCACCTTGGAAGGCGAGGATAGTCTTTGTATTAGAGGACCTCGAACTATGGGACATAGTTGAGGCGCTTGTTCCTGTTGTTCCTGTTACTGCTCCCATCTTGGTGGCAAAGTTCAAGAAGAGGAACAACAAGGCAAAGAGGACCATATGTGATGCAGTATGGGATCATATCATTCCCCACTTAACTAGGAAGACTTATGGATATGAGATGTGGGCATCTCTATGAAAGTTGTATGAGATCTCTAATGAGAACCGGAAGTTGGTTCTTCATGATCGACTGAGGGGCATTCGCATGCTCGAGGATGAGTCAGTTACTTCTTTCCTTGGTAGATACACCCAGATCAAAGACGAGCTTGGAGCCGTCAAAGAGGTGGTGAACCCCAACTCTATGGTGAGGACAACTTTACCAAACCTTGGGGTCCATTCGTACGCGGCATTGTTGCCAGGGAGGTTATGCCTACATGGGAGAGGATGTGGGATGACTTCGTCCAGGAGGAGACTAGACTTATAGCAGAGGCCTCTGGACAGCAGCAACAACAGTCAGGTCAAGGTGATGAGGACCTTGCTCTTTGGACAAAGATCAAGAAGAAGACCGGTCGAGGAGCTCAACAGGGTCCCAAGTTTGCAGCCCCACCACAGGGAGGAGAGAGCAGCAGTGGGACAAAGAGAGATATGAGCTCAGTGAGATGCTTTGCTTGTGAAGAGATGGGTCACTATGCAGGACAGTGTCCCAAGAAGAAGAAGCAGCATGATATTTTAGCAACAACAGCAGAGGAGCTTGAGTTCGATGAGTAGTTTGCGAGAGAGTGTGCATTTGTGACTACTTTGTCTACTGTTACACCATCCAGCATTAGATGGGGAGACGGAGTTGAGGAGGACCAACTGACTCATAGCAGTGATTCAGAGGGAGATCAGACTCAGTTTTCTTGGACACCATCAAAGTGGGTGACTGGTCCACCCAGAATAGCTTCAGTTTCAGAGTTGTTAAGAAGATAGAGAATTGGTGCTACAGCTTCAGAGCATCAGAGATTGATGAGCAGGAGCATCAAGGCACCACGGAGGCTTGAGCCTCACTTGGCTACAGAGACTGGCAAATCAAGTTCTGGATCCACTTCAAGTGGAAGCTACTTGGCGAGAGGCCAAGTTGATGATCTTAGTGAGATGATGAGATCCAAGTACTCTTGGTGAGATACCAAGAGGGGGAGACTCTTGGTGAGATGCCAAGAGAGTGACTATTGGTGAGATGCCAAGAGTAGTGACCGTTGGCGAGATGCCAGGAGGTAGAAATCCTTGGTGGGAGACCAAGGTGGAGATCTTTGGTGTGATGTCAAGATCTAGGTGATCTTGGATAGGTGGAGAGACACGTCCATCTATAGATCACGTAGATTGAGCAGATTTGTGTCGACTATTTTTAGTGATCAGGATACAGCCATACTCACCGAGTATATGCCAGGAGGAAACCATGTCCACTACAGGGACGGGCACTTTCCTCGGTAAGAGGGAGTGTTGAAATTTGGGTACATTGGAAAGTGGTCCCCTTGTGTTTGTGAGCTTCTAAACACATGAGGGAAGTACTTTGTACCTTGTACTATGTACTTTATGTCTAATTTCACTTTGACTTACGAGATTTAAGTCAAAAGTGAAATTTGGTCATTTTAGCCTAAAGTGACAATTAATTCACAAAGTGGGTGAATTAATAGACATAAAGTCAAACTATGGAAACTTAAGTAAAGTGGGTT
>SNQJ01S0040200.1:62892-86854 GCA_010110895.2 Picea sitchensis
AGATCTAGAAGATTCAGCTGCTATTTTGGTGATTTCCAGCAGATCAAGGAGAAATTAACATAAATTTGTTAATTTTCAGCATATTCAAGAAGAATTAACAGCATATGTTTTGGTGCTGGTTTTTGGGCATATTTATCAAAATCTAAGTATTAATCAGTGATACATGGCTGCTACAGGTGTTTAGAGCCAATTTTCAGGTGCTCTTACTCCAAGATTGCAGATTGAGGGAGGGAAGAACAGGAATTTCCAGCATTCTATTCTGTTTAAGTGTATATTTCTGCATTTTTTCACTTGCACCAATGACCTTTTACCCCAACATCAAGCTGGATTACAGCCAAAAATTCTCTAGAAAGAACTACAATACATGAAAGCGGCATATGTTGGCCATATCAAGTACAAGTGCTTGGTTGATATTGTCCTAGGTAAAGATACCCGACCAACAACTGTGGGTATAGACGAGGACAAGTATGATGAGCAAGACAAAGAAACAATAAGACAGATTAAATTGTCCATAACAGAGGAAATGCTTCCTAAAGTTGAGACAAGGAAGACTTCATCAGCAATTTGAAAGCATTTACGAGAGTTGCATGAGACTTTGAACAAATGCAGAGCTTTCTTCCTAAAGAATATATTGTTTTCGATCACAATGGATGAGGATGCATCATTGCATAAGCATTTACTCAAGATCAAGGATATCAAAGAACAATGGTTGACCATTGGTCCGAAAATGAAAGAGGAAGACATGGTGGTGTTGAAATTTTGAAGATTACGTTAACATTAGATTTACCATAGCAATTTGAACTTCTTTTGCATGCTCGTTTCACCATAGGCGATGTTGCACCATTGCCACCCAACCATAGGCACCTACTCGTGCCACCCCCAAGCATAACATATACATCCTGGGAAATCCTTCTACACAAGGGGAGAAAACCTAGCAACCTTCTTATAGAGAATATCCTTGCCAAGACAAAATAACCAAGAACAAGCTCTATCCACTAGAGCAAACCAACAAGAAAGAATCCAGCAACATAGATGCAGCACACCCTAGCCAAAGCGCTAGAGTGTCTAGCCTCCACTAGCATACCACCAACAATACTGCAGCAAACCCTAGCTAGAGTGCTAGGGTAGTTGGCCTTCACCAACGCATCACCAAGAGATAAGATAAACCCCAACCAGACTTGCGCCATCCTTCATATTGCAGTTGTAGCTGCAGCTGGAGATCTCTCCACCAAACTTGAGCTATAGATGAGAGTGAGAGAATGTGACAAATGATGAAGGTGTCACCCTTATTTATACTAATCTGTCCAGTGACTTTTTTGGCAGGGCCGACCTGACCTTTCTGGAAAATAGAATTCTGTTTATCTTATTCTTGTGGAGCCGACTTTACTTCTGGATCAATATAATTCTTCTGGGGATTCTTTATTTCTTTCAATGGTTTTCCTTTGACATCTTGGCATCTTCATCTATAAGAAAGGTTATCCAGGAGGTGACTATCTCCCGCAGCTACCAGAAACATCAACAATCCCTCTTAGCCAGGGAGGTATTCTCCATGATGTTTTTCCTTTGGTCCTCATGGCCTCGCAGGCTATGCCATGGTCCTTCGACCATGCCATGGTCACGCGGACCATGCTACTAGTAGCATCATCACGTCGCACATGGCTACACCCGATGTGGACCTTTTTTCGGGCCTCATCACCACTAGAATACACATCATTGTTTGAGACATATCTCAAACCATAGTTCATCGTTCCACGTAGATACCTTAGAATATGCTTTGCAGTTATCCAATGCTCATGTCTCTATTCCACCTGGAACTAGCTCAATGGACCTTTTTTAGGGCCTCATCACCACTAGAATACACATCATTGTTTGAGACATATCTCAAACCATAGTTCATCATTCCACGTAGATACCTTAGAATATGCTTTGCAGTTATCCAATGCTCATGTCTCTATTCCACCTGGAACTAGCTCAATGTATTCACAGCAAAGCATATGTCTGGCCTAGTATTTACCAAATACATCAATGAGCCAATCAATTGTCGGTACGTGGACGCATCTACTAGCGCGGAATCCGAGTCTCTCAACTACTTCAGGTTCGTCACCATGGGAGTGGCCATGGATTTACAATCCATCATCCCAAATCTCTGAATGATCTTCACAACATATTTCCATTGACCAAGGAAGATTTCTACGGGCTTCTGCCATACTTCTAATCCCAAGTAACAGTGCATAAGACCAAGATCCTTCATGTCAAATTTGAAGGCTAGCTCCCTCTTACACTGAAGAATGAGTGGCTCTGCACCTGTCAGAAACAAGTCATCAACATATAGTAGCAAAAGCACAGGTACATCATTCACAACCTTGAAGTAAAGGTTCGTATCTACATAACTCTTGTAGAATCTAAGTCTTGTCAGATAATTGTCGATCCGCGCATACCAAGATCGTGGAGCTTGCTTGAGTTCATACAAGGCCATCTTTAATCTGCAAACATGTGACTCTCTAGAGTGAACCTCAAAACTCTTAAGAATGGCAATTTATTTTAAAATGTAGAAACCTTGGCAACTCTTACTAATCCTTCATATGTCAACTATAAATGTTTGGCGATATTTTTGTAAAAATGTTCAAATTTCTAAGTATTTTATATAGTTTTTATAAAATTTTGGCGATTTTTAAGGTAAAATAATTTTATCCTATAGAATTTGGGCAAATCATTTTTAAAATAGCGAATCTCGTTTTTGGAAAAACCATGGAAAATTAGCCCATGAGCAAAATTTATCCCCTAAAATCATCCCTGCTTTGAGGTTGCTCGATATACACTTCTTCTTTAATCACTCCATTCAAAAAAGTTGTCTTCACATCCATCTGGTGAAGACTCCAACCCATAGAGGTTGCAAGAGAGATAATGGATCCGATAGAAGTGTATCTGGCAACAGGTGCAAACATCTCATCATAGTCTTCTCCCTCTTTTTGAGAGAAACCTCTGGCCACGAACCTCGTTTTGTGCTTCTCGATGCTCCTGTCAGCTGCATGTGAGATCCTCTAGATCTCTTGAAGGCTACCTCCTCTTCAAAGGAAACATCCTTGCTCACCTCAATCTGTCTCTGACCTGGGATGTAGATCCGATATGCCTTCAACGATTCATGGTACCCAACAAATGTACCTTTCATGTCTGAAAGGTCTAACTTCGTCCTTTTCTCCTTGGGTACGTGAATGTAAACAGGACACCCAGATATCCTTAAGTGTCCAACCTGTCACTGTAACCAACCTGTCATAGTCACTGTCATGGTCTCATCCATGAGACCAGATCCACTCAAGAAATCAATTGTCATAGGCCCACACAAATATGAATGCACAAAATCCAAGATCCCCTTGGATTTGATGTCACTGCTAAAAAAAGATCACTTGCCATTTGTGTCAAGAGCCCAACCTCTGCAAATGTCATCATGCTCAACGCGAAGCTGTGGAAGCCCCATCACCATCTTCCCCAGAAAGAGAAGAGCTCTTTAACGCAAATGAGAAAGTCTCCTATGCCATAACTCATTCAGTCTGATAAAATCATGCACTAGGGCCTGAACTGGTTGAACTATCAATCTATACAAACTCCTTCTCTAGTCAGACTGCTTCATGTCTCATACTAGAGACTATCTAATACATTGCCTTATGCAACCGTCACCATAGCTCCCTCTTAGAGCTATCACTAGTGTCCTACCTCCTCCCCGGAACAAGAAACAAGAACAACAACATTTCCATGGCAACCTCAATGGAATTTAACAAGATAACCTAGCCGAAACAAGCAACAAAACAAGAATATCTCCTCGAGGGGAGATTAACAAGTGCATTTCTAGTATTAAGTGGTTAGTATAATTATCATAACTTCAATAGATCAAGATGCAACATAAGATCACAATAATGCTATAACAGCTAGAGACATATCAAAACAACCAAACCTGGAGGGTGCGTTGTTCCTCTGGAAGTACTGGATCTAAGATCCCTCTGGATCTATGATTTCTGCTTGGACAAAAGATCCCTTCTCCTGCATACACCCTCAAGATATTGATACAGTTTAAACATCTATAAGTACATAACTCCGACAGCAGCGGCAAGCGGGGACAAACAGCGGCAGGCAGTGGCACCATCAGTAATGGCAAGCAACGGCAAACCCTAAAACTTCAAAGTGCTCCAAATCACAATCTAAAGGTAGTTGGCAATGCACTAGGGTAGGGCACACCTGTTGGTGAAGGAATTAGGCCAAACGACCTAGGGAAAGGTGCTCAATGAGCTTGACAAAATAAAACTGTTCAACAACAAGGTACTGCAGTAAACTGCAGCGGCAAGGTAAATCTCACGATCTTCCTTCCAGCGATTAGACTTTTCTGAAGGAAACCAAGCTCTGAAACCATGTTGAAATTTTGTCGATTACGTTAACATTAGATTTACCATAGAAATTTAAACTTCTTTTGCATGTTATTTCACCATAGGCATTGTTGCACCATCGCCACCCAACCATAGGCACCTACTTGTGCCACCCCTGAGCATAAAATATACATCCTGGGAAATCCTTCTACACAAGGGGCGAAAACCCAACAACCTTCTTATTGAGAATATCCTTGCCAAGACGAAATAACCAAGAACGAGCTCTATCCACTAGAGCAAACCAACAAGAAAGAATCCAACAACATAGATGTAGCACATCCTAGCCAGAGCGCTAGTTGTCTAGCCTCTACTAGCGTACCACCAACAATACTGCAGCAAACCCTAGCTAGAGGGTTAGGGTAGTTAGCCTTCACCAACACATCACCAAGAGATAAGATAAACCCCAACCAGACTTGCGCCATCCTTCCTATTGCAGTTGCAGCTGCAGCTGTAGCTCTCTCCACCAAACTTGCGCTATAGATGAGAATGAGAGAGTGTGACAAATGAAGAAGGCGTCACCCTTATTTATACTAATCTGTACAGTGACTTTTCTGGCAAGGCAAACCTGACCTTTCTGGAAAATATAATTTTGTTTATCTGATTCTTGTGAAGCCGAATTTACTTCTTGATCAATGTAATTCTTCTAGGCTTCTTTATTTCTTTTAGTAGTTTTCCTTTGACGTCTTGGCATCTTCATCTATAAGAAAGATTATCCAGGAGGTAAACATCTCCCGCAACTACCAGAAACATCAACAGGTGGTAATCTCACTGAAAATATTACGACATGCTTATGAGCACTTTATTGAGACCTTGAACATCACCATTACAAATGTTGAGCTAAAGTTTGAAGAGCTATGCAATAAGCTCTTACAAGAAGATAAATGGAAGAAACAATGTGGTAGTCGCAATGAGGTAGAGGGTACAGGCCATATCAAGTACAACTTCTTGGTTGATATCGTCCTAGGTAAAGATACCCGACCAACAATTGTGGGTATAGACAAGGACAAGTACAATGAGCAAGACAAAGAAGCTATAAGACAGATTAAATTGTCCATAACAGAGGAAATGCTTCCTAAAGTTGAGACAAGGAAGACTTCATTTACAAGAGTTGCATGAGACATCGAAGTTCGAACAAATGAAAAGCTTTCTTCCTAAAGACTGTTGTTTTCGATAACGATGGATGAGGACGCATCATTGCATAAGCATTTATTCAAGATCAAGGATATCAGAGAACAATGGTTGGCCATTGGTCCGAATATGAAAGAGGAAGACATGGTGGTAACCTCACTGAAAAGCTTACCACATGCTTATGAGCACTTTATTGAGACCCTGAACATCACCACTACAAATGTTGACCTAAAGTTTGAAGAGCTATGCAATAAGCTCTTACAACAAGACAAATGGAAGAAACAATGTGGTAGTCGCAATAAGGTAGAGGGTACAAAACAAGCCTTTGCATCCAATGTCAAGGGCAAATGCAAGTGGGCAAAGAAGAGAAGGCAAATCAGGGGTAAAAATGCAACCAAGAGTTTGAATAACATCATATGTCATTGTTGTGGCAAGGTGGTCCATATGAAGAAGCACCGCAGAAAGAGGGGTTGTCTAATCAAAAAAACAACCAAGGAGTGCCTCAACACAGTAGGGTGCCTCCAACCTAAGGCTCATACCACGGAAGCAAAGGAGTCATCTTTCTGTGCATTCATGGCCAAGAGACAAACAAATCAATACAAGTCATCCTGGCTTTGGGTGCATATTTGGATTACATCAGTGCTTTATCAACATGCAAGAGTAGTTACACAGTACTGCTTTGCCCTTAATTCCTCTAAGGATTGATTGATCTTGGGTGGTGGGGGAAGAGTTCCGCAGCCGGTAAACAAGGGTGTTTGATTTCCTTTGAGTAGAACATTGGATTTTTATAATGTGTACTATTATCGAGGAGATGGAGATTAGTCCCCTCTAGGTTAGTGGTTAAATTACTTCCTATCTAGATATCATCTTGTAATCACAAACGCTACATAGTTGACAAAGGGACCAAGAAGTCGAGTTATCTTGGTGTGGTGGATCATGGACCATTCAAAGTAGTTGACATCATATGGGTCAAGGAGCATGCATTGGCAATGAAGAGTGCATCAAACATCAATACAATTTGGCATCAGCAGTATGACCACCTAAATTTGACCTACTTCTCTTAGTTGAGAATTTGATAAGATGGACTTCTAATCCAATAACAAATACAAGGTGTTTGCGGAGCTCAGGAAGCAACACAAAGCTCCATTTAATGAAGGACAAACTTGGAGGGAGCAAAGAGTCCTTCCAACTAGTTCATTGAGATGTTTGTGGACCAATGAATGCAGCATCCATCATTTGGTGCTAAATATTTCCTTCTAGTTGATGAATCTGAGTAGGAAAATTTGGGTGTATTTTATAAAATTGAAATCTAATGTCTTTAATGAATTTTCCAAAGTTTAAAGCATTAGTAGAAAGGGTATGATTGTTACATTACTACTCTGCGTCTGATAAAATTTGAGAACTCTAACAAAAAGAATTCAATTGATAAGGGCAGAGAACTCTATTCAAAAGAATTCAATAATTTGTGTGCTAAACATGGGATAAAAAGACAGTTCACTCCACCCTACTCTCCAAAGCACAACGGAGTGGTTGAGAGGTAGAACTGCACTATCATAGAGATAGCCAGGTGCATGACGGAGAATAGGTGTGTTCCATACAAGTTTTGAGTTGAGACAGTGTTCACAACAGTATATCTAATGAATAGATATCCAACAATGGCAATGAAGCAGAAGACCTCAAAAGAAGCATGGTTTAGAAGGAAGCCCAAAGACAACATATTAAGGTCTTTGGTTCCATTGCCTATGCCTGGATTCTAGAAGAGAAAGAACCAAATTGGACCCAAAGAGAAAGAAACTAATGATCACGAGGTACAACAACAGTCATAAAGGCTATAGATTGGTTGATGTTGACACCAATCGGTTGAGCTTCAGCAAATCTTTCGTATATGATGAAGAAGTTGGGCCTTCCAAGACATCTTCAAAGATCAAGATTACCAGAGACCAGCTCACTGTGGCTAAGGATTCAGGAGTCCAGCTTCAAGAAACTCCACCTAAAAGGGTGGGAGGATTATGAGCATGATGAGTCTCCCAAGCCGATAATTTCTTTACTTCCAAATTCTAATGCAGACAACCCAAATCAACAGTCGTATGACACAAGTATAGGTAGGCACAAGTCATGGTGATAGTGTTGATTTGGATGAGGAGGCTCCCAAGAAGAGGCCAAAGAGGTTTATATATATATATATATCATTGCATAATTAAAAAAATAGAAAACATAATTTAAAATAGAAAAAAATTAATTTTAATTTGTTTTTTAATAGGTACCAGCATTTTTGTCTCCCAAACAAAATAAACCAGGAGTTTGCTAAATAGGTTCAAAATGACAAATTGCAAAATCTGTCTACACCTATGGAGAAAGGGCTAAAGCTTTCAAACAAGACCGACTCTAAGGTAGTGAATGAGTCAGTCTATATGCAACTAGTGGGGAGCTTAACATACATTACAGCCACTAGGCCATATTTGAGCTATGTTGTGAGCTTCATCTCTAGATTCATGACAGCACCAAAAGTAGAACCTTAGATTGCAATGAAGAGAGTCTTGAGATATGTGAAAGGGTCACTTGACTTTGGCATTTGTGTGTCAAAAGCAAAGCCCTAGGTTGTGTGGGAATACAAATTTAGAATGCACAGGTTTTGTCAATGATAGAAAATCAACTTTTGGATATGTTTTCAGCCTTGGCAAGAGTCAAGTCACATGGACTAGCAAGAAGCAGCATGAAGTAGCCCTTGCATCCACTAAAGTAGAATATCGAGGAGCAGTCAGAGGAGCATGTGAGGTAATTTGACTCAAGAGGATGCTTTCAGACATGAAGATGCAACAAGCAAAGCCAACACTCGTGTTCTCTAGCAATCAAGGGGTGCTCAAACTAGCCAAGAATCCAGTCTTCCACGAGCATACCAAGCATGTTGAAACACATTGTCACTTCATCAAACAAATTGTAGATAATGGATCTATTGAGCTACATTATTGTCCAATAGAGGACCAAATTGCAAATATTTTTACCAAGACTATGGGTCCTAACAAATGTGTAAAATTTCGAGATAAGCTTGGTGTAGTTAGTAGATTAACCATTAAGGGAGGGTGTTAAAGTAAATGGTGAATTATATATTAGATATAGCCATTAATAAAGTCATTTTGACTCGAGGTTATATTATGCTTTTATGTTTTATTTTACTTTTGTGTGTGTCTCGAACTATCCCACATTCATAAAGTGGATTGACTTGACATGTAATAGCATGTAACCCTTTATCAAGATGCTTTCACTGAGAACTCTCTCGAGTAATATTGGTTTCCTTTCTGTTTTTGATTTGCGTGTTATCGTGATAACCTGCACTCACACGTCATGTTATTGTTATTATTTGCCTCCTCCCTTATCTCTTGATGAACTCGCGGTTTCCTTGGTTACCCATAATATCGGTTTAGTTGATCTCCATCATTGATATTGCCTTATGATCAATGGCTTAAGGTTACTCCAAGGCACCATAAATTCAAGCCTTGCAAGCTCATTTGAAAGGGGAGTTTTGTATATATTGAACCTTGATGCTCCATACTTATGAGGTCTTGGAGTCTACTATAATGAGGGTTTTGATATTAATGGAAGGGCTATGTGGAGTGCTTGTTTCCCCAAAACATGGGTCTTACAATGATAAATCTCTTCTTATTTCTCTCATGTTTTACTCTAGATCTTCTTATGATGCATATTCAATCTATAGTAGTTTAGATGGTTGTTCATATGCTTATATCTTTGCATATTGTTATCCATCTTATACACGTCATTAGAGCCAGCAACTTATCTCCTTGGACTTGTCCTCTTCATATGCAGCAATTTTGGCACAGAAATTTCCTCCTCTTGAAGGCATATCTCTTAAATTTCTGTAAGTTCTTTGAAGATTAGTTTTGCATTATATTTTCTACAAGTTTCAAAAAATAAATTGCCTCCAAGATATTGCTTCTTGTTACCCCTCAAAAATGCAACACCATTTCACATTTTCATGGGCTCATCTCCCTCACCAAGAACAACAAAAGATCCTTAAGAGTTCAATGTTGGTTACAAGTTGTGAGGACAGATTTGGAGGCCAAGTACCTTGTTTTATCTTGCCCAAACACTTTTCATCATCCAATGAAGAACAATGGTGTAGAGGGAGTATGGTTGGCTTGATGAAGGCTTTTCTGAAGGCACATTTCACCATGAGATTCATTTGGGCACACTTGACACATTTGAGGCATGGTTACTTGGCTTACATTACTTTTGTTGCTTCATTGATGAAAAGCCTTGTTCCTAGGTTGAACTTAGGGCCCGAGATCACATGGGATGGAAGATGTCAGCAAGAAGCAAACACTAGAAGATGAACACCCTACCTCGAGGAATGTCCAATGCATGATTTATGGCAAGGTGAGGGTCAAACACATCCCTAAGAGAAAACACCCTACCTTGTGGGAGCTCAAGGGCATGACATGTAATAAGCAAAGGGGTTAATGAGTATAATAGGTTGAACACCCTCTCCAAGGAGGCTAGGGCATGTTAAAGACAAGAAGGGTTGATAAATAACCCTAACAGAGGAGCTTCCACATGTTTGAAGGCATATTTCATCTTTTTGAGGTACTTGGGGGTACACATTGTTCAAGGCCTTTTTTATATATTTGGAGGCAAACTATTTGCATGAGGAGATGCCAATTGGCATTGTTAACAAGATGAAAACCTCAAAGAAAACACATTTTCTCTTGAAGATGACAAGTGTCATTATGGACCCATTTTCTGCACTCAAAGGCAAAAGGAGAAAAATGTCCCACAATGGAGGAAGACCAGAGCTTGACATGTAACAAAGAAAGAGACCTAGAGAGGAATACACTTTCTTGGAATGATGCCATTTTGTGGTAGAAGCAATTGTAAGGTCAAAGGAGGACTATTGATGAAGAGCATTTCACTCTGAGGGGGAAAGGAATGACTTTCTAATTGCTTGAGCATCAATCCACCCTTAAAAGAGTGATGTCCTCCTCAAAAGGGCATTTAAAGCAAGTTAAAGGGGCTTTACGAGGCATTACACATTGTTCGAGGCATGTTGTTCACATATTTTGGAGGAAGAGTTACCTAAAGTTGACAAATGTCAATTTGTGGTTAAAACAAACCCTGAAAAGCACTTTAAGACCACCCTAATTCTAGGGCTCCTAGCTCTCCTTTTATTATTATTTTATTCATTAGGGTTTGGTTTGAAAGGTATAAATAGAGAACTTCATGTGCTAAAGGCATGGTTGGAAGATATGGATTTCCCCTCCAAGTACCTCGTTGAACATCTTTGGAAGGATTGGAAGAAGGGAATTGGTTCGAGTTGATATTTTTTCATCGCTTTATTATTTTACTGGATTATTAGGGTTTTGCAAGAATTTCCATTAGTTTGCTAATGGAATAATCTTTGGAGAAGGGCAATTTTGTCCCAAAATAAAAGATTAGGGTTGAGATTGTTAAACTGTCTCTAATCCTTGATGTAATTTTGAATAATTGAAGGATCTAATTGTTGTCATTTCTGTTGTTCGAGGAGGTTGTTGCTACCTTATTTATTTATTGTTTGCACATTATTGTTGGTTGTAATCTCATGGTAGTGATGGTGTGTCTTGCCAAAGGGCTCTCACTTTATTCTTGCATGATCTGAAAATTTGTTTTGGACTAATTATTGCACATCAATAATGGCTTGATTACATCTTCTCTGTCATATTCAAACCCTCTTGTTATTTAATATTGATTCCATAACCAATTGGATAGGCACTAAAGCTTGGTAAATTCCACCATCCCTTTTATTCTTGAACATCATTAAAATAATGTTTTCTAGGGTTTCCCCCTTATGTCGAAAAAGAACCAACCTAAAGTGAGAGGAAGAGTTGTTATGGTGACAATGGGAAACTTTCCTAAGTTCCCCTAGGGTTGCACTTAGTTAACACTTTCTTAATGTGTTTTTGTTGTATGAAAACATTTTAAGCTAAATCTACATGTTCAAACACCATAGCAGGCTTCTGCAACTATAGATCTACAGATCCCTACCCTTAGATCTACATCTACACCTCTGGATCATTATTGATCTGCACTTAATTATATGGATTATATGTTCAATATTAGAAAAAAATAGGATTTTTAGGTTCATCCAACCATACAAATGCATCTGAAATGTTGAAATCCGGCTATATCGATTAATGGTTTGCTCAAATCACTGTGATGTGTTATGAAGAATTTCATCCACCAATTGTAGGTCATTCATTTCGCATGAGGTATAATGATTGTGATTTATAATGTCTTTTCATTGATAAACAATTTCAACAAGTTTATTAGTTTGACCACCACCTTCCTTTTATTTTGTCAACCCTATCTTTGTGGCCCCAATGTCTCCCAAGGAAAGCACTCCCCAGTAGACCACTCTTCGCATGGACCATGCACTCTCTAGACCTTGGGCACGACCCCACCAATGTGCAACAAGCTAAGAAGCTACCACATAGCACCCACTCAACAAACCACAACATCATTCACATCAACACTCTTTGCCACATCATCAACAACCAACACATGGTTGCATTGTCATTGCCCATCATCTCTTGTCATCTACCAACACAGTGGTGAAGTTATCAAACCTACTGGACAAACTACCATGTCAACACTATGCATTTAGTGGTATGGACAACCACATCAACACTGTCCAATGAACTAACATGTGGCATCTTGGTAAGGCTTCATTTGACCTTAAAACTTCAAAAGGCCATAATTTTGACATACAACGTCCATATGAGACTTTTTTTTAAATTGATTATTTTTTTGAGTGCTTTCCATTGGTGCAATCAAATTTGTCTAATCCTATGATATGAAATTTTCTTTGTTTTTGTTGTTGTCAAAATGACCTCTGCACTGGTGAATGTCTCTAAGTTGAATGGACCTAATTATAAAATATAAAACATGGATAAGAAAGAGTCTTGAAATTCTTAGGAGCAAAAACTTGTAACGATCAATCAATGTCGATATTCAAAAGCCTACAGATGTTGAAGAATTAGTTGTTTGGGAAGAGCGATGTGAATAAACGAAAGGCCTAGTTGGACAAGCAATTTCAAATAGCCTACAAGAACATATTGAAGGTAAAAATTGCCATATTCAAGTATGAAAGGCAATGGACTCTTTGTATGAAAAGGATGATCATTTTTTGGCTCATTGTTTGTAATAGAATTTTTTTTTCACATCAATGATGAGGTATCGACATGCCCAAGAAATCTCGAAGCGACATATTCACACCAAGGTTGCACCTGACATACAAACTGGGCACCTCCTACAACAAGTGGGCATCAAACGCACTTGGTCTTCAAACCGTGACCTCCTAGAGTACCACAAGGTACCAAAGGACATTGATTGCACCATCTGCACTACATGCCTTAGCCAATTTGGAACAAAAGTTGCATGATCAAGATCCTAACAATTTTGAACTGACTGAAAAGTTTCTTACGCAAATTATAAGTTATAACAAAAACTTACGTCACTATGGAAAAGATTATAAAAAGAATGACATTGCTCTTATTATCTTGGTTGAAAAGAAACTGTCTCCTATTTATGATTCCTTTATCCAATCTAGGAATAGAGCTCTTAAGATATCTAAGGGTGCAAAAAATATTATTTTGAAGCATTTTGTAAAGGTCTTATAAATTAACAAGACATACTTGCTTCTTCAAGGCAAATTGTTCTTGGGAATGCCCATGTCATTCATGGTAGTTGCACTAATATTTATGTTAATGTAAGCAAGTCCCCTAACAATAGGAATGTCAATAGTTTTCTAAAAAAGAACCAGAAACTATGCATAGATTGCAAAAAATCAGAAGAAGAATTTTTTAAGAGACTTAAAGACCTACAAAAACACAGAAGCAAGGAGTGAAAGAGACTTAAATTCACATGATACTAAGGTTTCTCTTCCTAACTTTTCCACCCAACCTAGTTAGTCTCACCTTCCTTTGTGCACATGGTGGACTCATCAATATTTACACTCTTTGATTGCGGAAAATTTTTTAAGAGACTTAAAGACCTACAAAAACACAGAAGCAAGGAGTGAAAGAGACTTCAAATTCACATGATACTAAGGTTTCTCTTGCTAACTTTTATGCCCAACCTAGTTAGTCTCACCTTCCTTTGTGCACATGGTGGACTCATCAATATTTACACTCTTTGATTGATTTTTGGACAGTCTCCACTAGACATTTTTTCTATGGCAGCCTTTATTTGGTGCTTTCTTGGTGCTTAAGACCATATTGTTGCATGTGGTATTTGGAGCACCTGTTGAGCTTGTTGATCATTGTGAGATCATGGTCATGTTCTTGGTTTGTGTGATTGGACCATTCTTGTTGATTGTCGACACTTGCAGCTTTTCAGATCACTTTCAGCTTCAATATGATTTTTTCCATCTTCAATGTCTTTTGTGGGAGTTTTTATTTGACGACATTGTGTTCCTACTTTGGTCACTTGTGCATATGTGCTTCAATTTAAGCTTCCTTAATGTTTGCTTCAAGTTTGTGTGAAGCTATATTTGCAGTTAGACTCTCCACTTGCTTCACTGATTCCGAAGAGGTTTGTGGAAATGTTTTGGACAAAGATAGTCCTGCAAACTGACATTCTATCGTGGGCAAGTTGATGTTGTCAGTATTGGCCATACTTATATTAATCCTTGACAGAAGTGAATTATGCATGTTCGCAACTTATTGAGGATTTCATTGTCGATGGTTCGGTACATTGTTGCACTTAGCAACTTTCAATTGACGGATGGAAGTTCATCTTTCTTCACAATTTATTGGGGATCTATGAAGTTGTCATTGAGGGGGAATGTTAATGCCATCTTCCTATGTGTTTGTATTCATTCCCCTTGTCAAGGTTGAGGAAGAATGTTAGAATGTGTTGTAATGTTGTCTAGTGGTCATATTTGTGTAGTGACATGTTCTTTCAGGGAATGATGCCATGCAACAAACCTAAGCCATTGATCGTAAGGCAAGATCAACAATGGAGATCCAACAAACCAAGATGGTGGATAATGAGGTAAGCCATGAGCTCATCAAGATTAAGAGCCATGTGTTGTAATACTGTTCAGTTGTCATATTTGTCTAGAGACATATTCTTTCAAGGAATGATAACACACTCACAGCTCGTGTCATTCTTATCCACCTCCTCCCTTAACTCTTGATGAGTTCATGGCTTACCTCATTATCTACCATTAGGTTTGCTTTATCTCCGCTGCTGATCTTGCCTTGTGATCAATAGCAAAGATTTATCCAAAGCACCATAAATATAGGTTTTGGAGGCTCTTCGAAGGGAACTTTTGTGTGTTTGATCCTATATGAAATCCATACTTGTGAGGTCTTGAATATGAAATCCATACTTGTGAGGTCTTGAAGGCTATTGTAAGGAGGTTTTGCTATCAATGGAAGGGTTATTTTGGTGTGGATGTTTCCCCTACACAAGGGTTTTACCACTATAAATATCTTCTTATTTATCTCATGTTTTAGTCTAGATTTCCTTATTATGTTTATTCGATCTTTAGGAGTTTACCTAGCTAGATCCTTGTTCATATGCTTATGTCTTTGATAAACTAGACATGGCCAGCACTTTCTACCAGGTAGATCATTCATTCAAATTAATTTAATAATGTAATGGAAAAATTGTTGACTGCAGTGATCTAAACTGGGTAAGGGAATGTATCTCCTCCCCTTGGATATCCCCTCTGGTAAATGGCAGATCAGCAGATTTCTTTAAAGCCTCCCAAGGCTTAAGGCAAGAGTGACCCTGTTCCCCCTTCCTTTATGGGAGAACCATTACACAAAGCTATAGATCTTCAGAGATGGAAAGGGGATCTCACAGGGGCTGAAGTTATTCAAAGGTGCAAGACTCCAAGTCAATCTCCAACTCCCAATTTGTTGATGGCACCCACCTGTTGGGAGGATCCTTGTGCATAATAGCTAAGAGATTCAAATAAGTTATTGACCTATATCTGAAAGCATCAGGAGGTGATCCGAATTTCAGGAAATGTTTCATCTCATGAAACAATACTGATGAATCATAGCTTTTAAGAAATCTCTGATATTCACAATTTACCTTTCAAAAGTATCTAGGGATCTCTACAATACTTCCGTGTCCCAGTAACTTCAGGCCAACTGGAGGTAACAGACTGGCTACCTCTTAGAAAAAATTAAGAGGAAGACATAAGTATGGAGGATTCAATGGCTAAACCCCCAAACCAGACAAATATTGATTAATTTTACTCTATCAGTTCTCCCCCTCTCCATGTCCTCATCTCTAGCAAAGACTAAAATAATACCAAATAAAGATTTTGATTTTGATTTATTATGTCACCATATAAAAAAATTATCAAGATATGATGACTTGGAAAAAAGCAAGCAAAGCAATATGGGTTGCTTTGAAGATATAGGCAGCGACACGTTGAATAGAACAAAAATGCAATGCCTTGTGGCATAATAGGACAAACAATGACATGATCTATGGACAGAAAGAGATGACGTAATGAAAGAATCTTAATGGAAGAACAAGGCTTGAGGAGACACAGCAAAAGAAGGACATTGGAAATAGGGCAATGAAAATTCCCTTACCTATTTTAATAGACTCTTTGCACACAAAGAAAAGGAGAGGTTGCAGAGAAGGCTTTGGTGTAAAGGAGAGATAAATCAAAGGAAAGCAAGAAGCAGAGGAGAGCTGGGAGGAAGGGATGTCAATAGATATTAGAAAGGGACTGAATAGTAAGAGAAACCTGCAGAAAGAGAAACCTTTGTATTGTTGAAGATTTTTAACATAATGTATAGCATTGTAAAAATATATTGATGAGTAATAAATGCATATCCAAGTCTGTTGGGCTATGGTCTAGCAGCAAGTCGGATCACTTGTTTTGAACATTATCCAGGTTCAAATCCCAAGACAAGCTCCGGTAGAGGAAAAGAAAGAAGAAAAGAATAAACGTGGCACTGTTCACAAGCACTAAGCCCAAATGTTGCCATAAAAAAAGATAATTGGATATCAGATGATGATGAAGAAAATATCCAACAAAGACAGCTGCATAAATACAATGTAAGTATAATATGACCTGTGATAATTAATTAATAATATTATGTGTAATACAAAGGACATTAACAAACTTCAAGGGCTACCTCTGAGGTTGCTACAGCCTAGTATTAATATCATTAACATCTTGGCATTTGCAATCCATGTAATTTTGTCGCTCCAACTCTTCTTGGAAAGCAGAAAGATAGTTTGGTTCAAATCCAGGAAGACCACAGAAAAAACTAAACAAAATAATGCAATATAAATTTAATCTACATATAGAGGGAGAGGCTACTAACTTTTTGAGGAGACGAGAACTTGTGGGATATGGAGTAAATATTATTGCCCGTAATTTAACATGGTTACAAACACGTGCACCCATGCAAGAAAACATTTTAGGGGCATGTCCTTCAATTAAACTAATATACATATAAGAAAATTTTAAATCTTCTCAATAATTACCTTGGCGAGCTCAAACGCTTTTGTGTCCGTTGACTGACTGCAGACTTAAAATTACGAAGAGCCTCCTCTGCAGCCTGCAATTCCAGGGATGTTAATCTACATACCCTCCAGCTAGAGGAACGAACAAGAAAGAGAAGGCATAAAATTAAGCTATTGACAATAAAACTATCAAAGAGCACGCAGACAATGCTTGTCACGCGGATCTCAGACATATACATTATAGCTGCAAGAGCAATGACATTCAGACAGAAATACAACACACTAAAAGCTCATAGTTGAATTTGAAGTCCCTGAGCACAACCAGCAATCTAAAGGCATATGCTTAGCAAGCAATGAACAGATCCTTCAGCCATGAAAATCAATGTAAATTCACTTTATATTTACAAAATCCTTGAGCATAACCAGCACTCTAAGCAAGCAATACAAAGATTCTTCAGCCTTACAAATCAATCTCAATTTGCTTTATGTTTTATTGAAGTTATCTAGCAACTCGTCTTATGATGTAGTCATCAACAGGGGAAAATGAAAACCTGTAGCTTCGCTGCCTCCCAAGTTGGACCACTACCTTTCCCCAAGATTTGTCCAGCTACTTCAACCTAGTACAATAACCACCCATTCAGCCAAGGTCAACACTCAATTTCATAATGCATGCAGCACTAGAGAAAAAAAAATCCAATTTTACAGTTGCATGAATAACCTAACAAACCTTCCAATAACTATGCTATAGAAAGTATGTGAAACAATTTACCAGAGATATAAAATTGATAAGAATGATATATTAAGTCGGACATTACTTGGCTCAATGCAGCCAACAAAACTTTCTTGAATTCATCTCCACCACAATAAATAGAACAGATGCAAAATTTTGTATGGACTAAGAACTTACTTGTGCCCAACATTCCCTCCTGTTCACATTTCCAACAGCTGGTTCTTGGAAAAGAAGACCAAGACCTTCCACAGTGCACTGCAAACAGGAAGTCGCACGTTCAATATATGACCTTGAGATATGAATTACATTTTTTTAAAGTGAAAGGCAGTAACATCATTAAAAGTAGATTTCTGATGAATCACTAACAAATAACCATGAGGAACTAGAAACAAGCAATAGACCAATCCCTATGCTGTCTCCTGGGCACAGCACTTTGGAGAATGAGAAGTTTACCATTTCTTTGAGTGTATCGATAGCATTATATGACTTTTTAGAGTCCTCAGGCAACCTCTGTTCACTGCTTTTTGACTGCCCTGAAGTACTTGCGATGGGCATGTCATCTTCCTTAGGTCCACCAACAAACCCTAGAGAGCTCGAAGTTTCTCTTAAACCTTCGTCATCACCCCATGTAGGAAAGCTTGAATCTGTGAGCCCGCGCCCAAGAGCAGCTCCAACTGTTCCAGGTTGTGACATATATTGACCTACATAAGAATGGAAGTTGGAACATGTTATGTAGATGACACATTCATAAACTGGTATAAGAAAAAAATGAATAGTGAATAGGTGAATTAAAAATAAAATAATCAAAAACTACTATCCATTTTCTTATGAGAGAATGTAAGGTTACACATTCCACTAGTCTATGGACTTGGTTAGGCCAAATATGGTTGAGTTCCTAGAAGTCTATGGGCTTCCTAGGGTTAAGACCAAAAACAGTTGTCATAACTACAAAAGGTTAATTATGTAACTCTGAAGTAGAAAACTTAAGTCTTATACCAATATATGAAATATAATTGGACAGATCATACATCCCATCACTGTCAAAATATTGATTTTATGCCTAAGGGTGTGTGGTTTAAGTGGAAGGCAGTGAGGTGATCAAGTAACAATATGTTGTGGCCATTTCATTGAGAGGTTGTTGCTATTTTGTTTTGCTCGTGGTAAACACATCCTTGTTATTCATATTTAGTACTTGTTGTGAGGAGCACCTTTGGATGGGCCCTCCTATAATTTTTTACAATTTGAAGTAAATCCTTTGGGTTAGTTAGAGCATTGTTTGTAACATCCCTACAACACCTTCTTCTATGTTGTTCAAACCCTCTTGAATGCAAATTTGACTCCGTCACCCAATTGATAGGCACTGGTCTTGATCCAGCACTCCATCTTTTTCTAAAGTTTATCTTACACTTAAGGATTCCCCTCGTGTCATAGGAGAGTCGGCCTAAAGAGATAAGTGTTATTGTTGTGG
Source organism: Picea sitchensis (assembly GCA_010110895.2). Taxonomy (NCBI): domain Eukaryota; kingdom Viridiplantae; phylum Streptophyta; class Pinopsida; order Pinales; family Pinaceae; genus Picea; species Picea sitchensis. Next base: position 82,127 of record SNQJ01S0040200.1, read on the forward strand.
TGACATTGGAAAACCCTCTTTATTTCCCCTAGGGCCGCATTTGTATTCCAGGCCTTTATCACTTGGAGTGCAAGTTTGGGAGGTAACTGAGCCTTTAAAGATCTCACCAAACTAGAGAATTCTGAGGATTGCGGAGGAGAAAAAAGTTGAAAAGCTGGATAGATTTTGTGACTAAGTTAGTCATGAATGACCCAGAAATAATTAGGTATTGGGTAGAGGTTGGAGTTGATCTGAAATTCAACCTGCAAATGAACACGCAGCAATACAGATCTGAAACTAAACTGCAGAGAGAAAAATAAGAGACGTGAGTTTCAAAAAATGACCATCGATTCCATTGAGTGAGAGAGGAGTGCCTTCTCTAAGCAAGGCGGTTTTTTCCTTCTCATTAATAGCTGTTTACAATGGAAGTTGCTAAAGCAAACTAAAGGCTTGCAGCAGAAAATCACGGAAAGGAACTAAGTGACTATAATGGAAATAACTGAAGTAAAGTAAAGGCTTGCAGCAGAAATTGTTGAAGCGAACTACATGACTACAATAGAAATTTCTGAAGCGAACTGCCACACTAATTATGTAGCACCTCCTCATCCTGAGTGGCCAAGCAATTGGTGCGCACTTTCTGGTGGCCCAATTCCTCCCTATTTAGATCCGGAAGCATCCCTGCTTCCAACAGCAAATGATGGAAATTGCGTTGCAATGTTGCTGTAGACATTCATTTGGTCTGAACTGGTGTCTGTCCCTTTCGACCCACAGATATAAAAGATATTGTTGCTGGCAAGTTGTCCCGGTCTTGTAGTCAAGAATTTTATTAGCGAGCAGATGTGGCTGAACATCTGGAATGTTATCTATGGGATGTGTCACTATTGTTGTTTCTTCAAGGAGAGGTGGCTCAAACAGCTTGAGATTGTTAACATTAAGGACATCATGGATGTCAAGTTGTGCAGGAAAGTCTAGTTGATACGCATTCTCTCCAATGCATTCCAGATCTATGTAGGGGCCATATCTAAGTTGATGCAGCGTATGATATTTCCCTTTGAAACGGGGCATGTCCAGTAAGAGACACACACGATCTCCTGGCTGAAAGAACAATGGTGTGCATTGTCGATCATGCCTTTGTAAGGCAGCTGCTTCCTGAGTATGGCGCTGAGACAACATGTGGATAAAATGCTGAGCTGGTTGTTGTTCATGTTGTTGATGTGCAGAGCCAGAAGGAGCAAGAATCTTTGAATGGTATACCATCGGATGACCTCCCTGTTTAAGTACATCCCCACTGGCGAACTCAAATACATCCTTCGAAATCTCAAAGGGATGACGCCTATCTCGAAAATAGAGAACTTGTGCAGAGCATAATGAGGTCTGAAGCTGAGTGAAGTGGTGCCTAGCCTTTCCCAAAAAAATCTTGAGGTTGTGGGAAATGGAGTGCACTGGCCATTGAGCCAAATTATGTACTCGAAATGGATCTAATCGACTCCCTGTTGTGTCTAGTATGAGTCCCACATGCGGAACTGATGTGTGTCCACAATAGGATTTCTTTACCTGAAGTGTATGTACCCATAGTAGCTCGAGGATGCTGCAAACACGTTGAAGATGTTCTGCCCAAGAATTATTGAATACCAAGATATCATCAAGATAAATGACCATGCACTTACCCAAATGACTTACTAGTACATTCCTGTGAACTTTATTGTAGTCAGCTATCAAATCCATCTATGTGAAGGAATAATCCCCTTGTAAGTGATCCAACAAGTCCTCAATCCGGGGTAGGGGGTAGCGGGGTTTGTAACAATAGCTTTATGAAGGGCACGATAGGTGGTCATTAGGCGCCATTCTAAGTCAACCTTATTTGGAATAATAAAGGTGGGGGACACACATGGTGACGATGAAGGTGGAATATGGCCTGAATTCAAAAGTTCACCAACTGGGTGTTCCATCTCAGTAGCCTCTCAGGGAGCAAGGCGATGGGATGGGGTGTTGAGTAAAGAAGCACCAGGAAATAGATCAAGTGTGTGCTCAATAGAGTATCGAGAGGATGCTGCAAACGCCAGCTAAGACGATGTTCTGCTCCAAGAATTGAAAACCATTACGGGTAGAAGCTTCCTGAGAACCGCAAAATCCATCCCACGCCGTGTGGTGTCTGTGTCTCGACTGGGTCACCTTTGTCCATGATCCATGAATAATTCTCCAATTGAGTGTCCCACCATGTCTACGCAACTCCCTTGAGTTGCAGACAGACGATATGAGGCTTCATGTCTTCCGTCATCTTAGGACATGTATGGAAGTATGTAGAAAGACTACGAAGCCAAGAGTCAACATTCTCACCATTTGGCCCCGTGAACTTCTGTAGAATTGGAAGCACGACGAAGCCTGTATTGGCGCTGGAGCTCGCGATTGTTGCAGATGAAGTAGTTCTTGGAGATACATCGTTAAATCCTTAATTGGAGTTGTGGTAGTGGATGTAGAATCCTTTGTAGATGGCTCTCCTTGTGGCAACATAGTTTTCATTCACCACAAATTTCGATATGTCACAGATGTGTTGCTACCGAGAATCACCAAACACCCTGAAGACTAAGAAGGCACACCTGCACTCCCAAAAGAGGGTGTTTGGAGAATGGTGAAAAATGAATGTGATGGAATCCCTAAGGAGGGCGCACGAGAAGTCCTGAGAAAGACATTTGGCTATGAAAAAATAAATTGTTGGATGGCCTCTTCATCGGCCGAAAGTAATCCTCGGCTTGATCCGTGCCTCGATACCAATTGATCTCGAATTCAACCCAAAATGAACACTAAAGAATACATATCCGAACTAAACCGGCAGAGAGAAATTGAAGAGAGAAAAAAAAGACGCGAGTTTCGTGAAATGACCATCAATTCCATTATGAGAGGATTTCTCTATAACCAAGGCAGCCTTTTTCCTTCTCAAGCATTAGGTTGTTTACAATGTGTTGTCAAGAACCAAAAGGCTTGCAGCATAAAATCACATAAAGGAACTAAATGACTATAATGGAAATAATAAGTAAATCCAGCTACTTGTAGCAAAATTGTTGGCTTAACTACATGACTACAATCAAATTTCAAAAGCCAACTCCGCCACACTAATTATGGAGCTTCTCATCTCGAAAGGGCTGGCTAGCGGAAAGACTTCTGGCCCGCCAGGAGGGGATTCCGATCACCTCCCAATCCTCCTTCAGATAAAGAAGGAAAGGGGAAAACCTTGTAACCCCTTTAAATTCAATGCCCAATGGTTAAAAGATGAGGGATTTGTAAATCTTGTCAACATTGAATGGATGAGATATAATCCCTCTTCAAGGGAATATGCTAGTCTTTAGATGGCAAGAACTCTCAAAAAAGTTAAAATTGGTGTATCAAAAAGGGCCTTTGACAAAAAAATCCAGAGAAAAGCAAGCTCTTATTGCAGTTGAAGAAGGAAACAAAAGAGATCTACTCTCAATATTTTGACTCAAGTTTTGAAGATTCTAATAAGAGTAGATTGAAGAGTTTGAAAAATGCTAAGAGGAAACTGTTGGAATAAAAAGAAGCCCTATGGAAGTTAAATAGAAAGTCTCTCTTTGGCTAGCTAATGGGGATGAAAACACAAGATATTTCCATAACTAAGAGAAGGGCAAAGAAGAGATCTACTCTCATGAAGTTGGCTCAAGTTCTAAAGATTCTATTCAAAGTTGATCGAACACTTTGGAAAATGCTAAGAGGAAACTGTTGGAAGAAAAAGATACCTCTCGAAGGCTTTTTGGCTAGCCAATGGGTATGAAAACACAAGATATTTCCATAACTATGCCAATCACTACAAAAATATTAATAGTATCTAGGAAATGCTAACGCCCGATGGAAGTATGACAAAGTCCTTCAACGATTTAGCGAATACTCATCTCATGAATTTATATAAAGAACCAGACAAAATCAATATTGTTGAAATAGTGAAGATTGCATCCTTCTTCCCTAGTTTTCTGAAGGAAAATGAGATGATTATAGAGTAAGTGTTAAAGGAAGAATTAAAAGTTGTGGGTTCCTTTCAAAAGGATAAGAGCCTAAGGCCAATGGGTTTACAATGGAGTTCTTTATAGGATTTTAAGATCTATTAGAAGAGGAGTTTGTTGAGGGTGGTAGAAGATACTAAAGGAACAAGGAAAGTGCCTGGAGCATTTAATTCCACTTTTATCTCTTTCATCCCAAGGACGTATAGCCCAAATTCATTTGATGATTTTGGGCCCATATCCTTATGTAACTACATCTATAAGATAATAACTCAAGTTATGGAAATCAAGGTTAAAAAGATATTTTCAAAGTCAATATCAAAAGAATAATTTGGTTCCCTGCATGACAGACAAATTCATCAACCTATTGAGGTAGCATAGGAGGCTTTGCACTCTATCAAAACTTAGAGGACTAATGCAATGTAAAGCTAGATTTATCCAAGGCTTATGATAGATCTTCTTGGCTCTATCTAAAACTAATTATGCTTCATACAGGATTTTGTGTTCAAATGATCAATTAGATTTTAAGGTGCATATCCTCAAACTCATTTGTTATTTCAATTAATGGCTTTGCATCGGATTTTTCAAGCCCCCGAGAGGGCAAGGGTGTCCTCTGGCACTTCTTTTGTTTCTAATTTTTGTTGAGATGACACACTTCTTGTTTGTTGATGTAATTTGCTTAAAGAAGTACAAAAACTCAAAGAAATTCTTGATTTATATTTTACAGCCTCAAGAATGGAAA
>SNQJ01S0040200.1:95271-110099 GCA_010110895.2 Picea sitchensis
CGAACAACAAAAATGGATGGAAAAACTTTCTACCTTTGATATGCAACAACAGTTATGATTCATGATTGGTTAGATGAAATCCGAGTTGAATATGCCAAAGATCCTGAATCTAATTCAATAATCAACAATTTGGACCAAAACCCCAAATTTGAATGGAAAAATGACATCATATTGTATAAGGACAGAATCTATCTAATTCCATCTTCAAAATTTAAAATGAAAGTCTTAAAGGAGTCACATAGCTCCCCAGCAACAGGACATGTAGGATTTTTCAAAACCTACTATAATGCACGACAATCATTCTATTAGAAGGGGATGAACAAGGATATTCAAAAATTTGTTGTCGAATGTAACACATGTCAAAGAAATAAAAATAAAAATAAAGGATTACTTCATCCTCTACACATTCCTGACCAAAAATGGGAAGAGATCTCCATGGATTTCATTAAAGCGCTACCCATGTCTGACGAGATGGATAAGATTTTTGTCGTGGTTGACAAATTAACCAAATATGCACATTTCATGGCAGTAAGGAAAACCGACTCAACAAAACAAATTGCAAATGTCTTTTGCAAAACCATTTATAAATTGCATGGCTTTCCGAAGGTTATTGTCAGCGATAGGGATGCAAAATTTAAAGAAAATTTTTTGAGAGATTTTTACAAACAAACAAGAATATCCCTTAATATGAGCTCAGCCTACCATCCACAATCAGAGGGTCAAACAGAAATTGTAAATAAATGCTTAAAAACTTACCTTCATTGCTTTGTGACAGATAAGCAGAATAAGTGGTCTCAATGGTTACATTTAGCTGAATGGCGGTTTAATTCTACATATCACACTTCTGCTAACATGATCCCTTTAAAGCCTTAAAGGGTTATGAACCACCCAAATGGAAAGAGTTTGCACCGATTGACACTAAGGTCCAAGCAATAAAGGATCAACTAGAGGAAGAGCAGAAAATCATCAAAATATTAAAAGAAAACCGAGCAACAGATCGTAACCGAATGAAACAACTAGCAGACCAACATAGATCAGATAGAGAGTTCGAAGAACGCGATTGGGTGTTTGTAAGACTCCAACCTTACAAACAATTATCCCTTAAGCAACAAGGGAAGAACAAACTCTCTCCTAAATTCTAAGGACCTTTTCAAATTAACAAAAAAATTAGAAAAGTAGCTTATGAATTGGAATTGTCAAACAACTCTCGCATCCATAATGTATTCCACGTCTCATGTCTCAAGAAGATGCTAGGACAAACCCAACCAGTTCAAACAAAAATCCCTGAATTCGATGACGAAGCGAGAATTATTTTAGAACCAAAAGGTATTCTTGCCACTAAGGAAAAGGTGTTATGTTCCAGAACTATTAAGGAATATCTCATCAAATGGAAAAACCTTCCAAAAGAAGACTCATCGTGGGAATCAGAACATTTTTGTAGACAATACCCATCGCTACCCTTTGCTTTGAGGACAAAGCAAATTTTAAGGAGATGGCAATGTTATGAACATAATAAATATAACATAAATATAAATACATAATAATAATAATTAAATTAAATTAATGAAAGATCAAGAAGCACGTACCTCTTCACCTCGTGACCAGTCAATGTTATAAGTAAATTGTCACGAGGCTGATTGTATCATCATATTTTTATCGATTATCAATCATTATATAATTCAGAGTATTCTGTCTACAAATAATAAACTGAGCTGTTACAAAGCTGTTACACATTATGGAAGGTGAAGGCACGATTAAAAGCTAAAGTTTAGATGTGACCTGTTCTTCGAAACAAAACAATGACCAAGGATGTGCTCCAAAAATATAGCAGAAATGGTCCGTGCAGATGTGCCTTATGGAAGCAAGCTGGCAAATCTATAGATGACTTTGTTACATTATTGCCCTTACACCATTCCGGTGTGGGGAGAAATGGAGTTAGTGACAAGTTGTAAGGGGGGTTTGGCATCGACAGTCAGTGGAAGAGGCCCTAAAAAGTTGGTTTCAGAATAAAACACTGAAAGCCCTCAAAGCTCTTCCTTTCGAGGCTGTGTGGGGAATATGGTTAGCTCGTAATTTGGATATCTTTCAAGACGGATACATCCCATCTTTCCAATGTGCATCCCAGATCTGACCAGTTTTTGGAAATTTCAAAATCTACCCAAAACCACAGAAGGCTAGAATCATCCACAAGTTGATAATCAGTATGTTGGGGTTATTTTGATGGAGAAAGTAAAGGGTTCTGTGTGTGGTGCTGGTGGTTCTTTTTATCTCTCTAATCAACATTTCTTTGTCTTGAAAGCAGGTCTTGGCAGGGGATCGACAACTATTCGGGGATGATGACATTAAAGCTACTTCTGAAACTGGCAGGGGATCATAAGATTTCTCAGCTTCAGGTCTATGGGGACTCTGAGGTGATTATAAATTGGAAGAAGGGCAGGTACAGGTTTGGGAATTTGCTAGTCTCCAAATCTGGAAAATGGCAAAGGGATGGCAACTCTGTTTTCAAATATATCTTTCCAGCATATATTTCAGGAGCCTAATACTAAGGCTCACGACCTTTCAAAGGCTGGATTGTTGATGGGTGAATATTGTGCCTTGATTTCAGAGTTCCAAGGAGGTATCAGACAGACTGATACTCAATTGCTAGTATATGTCTATATATATTTCCAAAAGAGTGCTGTAGGAAGCACTGTCTTCGGTTCCTAGAGATGTTAATTCTAAAATCTATTTATTCCAATGTTAGCATATGGGGTCCCAATCACTTTCAGATGCTAATGTAATAGGTGAATCCTGTAGGTCTCTCATTTTCATAATGGACTCGATAGATAGTCTGCTGTCTTAAGGTGCTGCTTTTCTGAATCAAGTAAAATCCAGTGGTTTTCTTTATCCATTGTAATGGTTTGGATAGGTAGACTACTGTCTGCAAGTACTGTTGTTGTCATATAATTTTGGTAAGTGCTAGCAGTTTATAACAGATCTGGAAGATGATCTCTGTCTCTGTTTATTATGAAGATAGCCTTCTGTCTTAAAGGTACTAATGTAAAAGAATGCTGGAAAGCAGTTCTGGAATGTAATCCTTTTATTATACTAATAAAATGATGAGACTATTTTTTAAACATTTTAGCCCAGAGGGTTAGCTCAATTGGTCTAGAGCCAAACGGTGAGATCTTCCCTGCTTGTTGTTTGTCACGGGTACATCTCTCTTGATCCCCTTGGGGTTAGGCCCTGTAATCAAGGTCGATGGTTTACCCCGTTTACCATCCATGGATCATGGGTAAGTACTTGGAGGGTTTTCCACGAGGGTTTCCTTGGAAAAAAATTGATGTGACTTTTTTCCAAGGAAAAAAAATTCCTTTAAGAAAATAAAAATAAAAACTATTCTTCCTATAATAATAATCATCAAAACATTAACCAATGCAATTTACGAAAACTCCCCATACTATGAATATAGCAAGGCAAGCTTATAGTAAGAAGCTTTGATAATTTCTTCATGAGTGTGTGTTCTTTAAACTTTTATTTTATGCATCTCCATGTGGTTTTGCCTATTCACATCCTTACATATAATAAAATCAACAGATTTGCATATTTGGTCCCTAATTCTTTGTATTTCCATTGTTGTGCGAACCAACGCAATTTACAAAAACTCGTCATACTATGAATATAGCAAGGCAAGCTTATAGTAAGAAGCTTTGATAATTTCTTCAAGAGTGTGTTCTTTAAACTTTTATTTTATGCATCTCCATGTGGTTTTGCCTATTCACACCCTTGCATATAATAAAATCAACAGATTTGTATATTTGGTCTTGAATGGTTTGTATTTCCATTGTTGTGCATGAATTTATATTTTTTTCTAATAAATTTTGAGAAGTTTATGTATTCTTCCTAGTAACAGGGAAACACATCTCCCGAGGTGATGTACACATCTAAGATATAGAAGACATCACAGGTACTTAGAGAGCCCTTTGGATACACGAGAAAAGCCTCCCCGAAGACTTCCATCATCTCCCGGCATCTCCTGCAAGCAACTCAGCATATCCCACGATTTCTTCATAAAAACAAAAATGGTAAAAGTCTCAATTAAGAAAAGGAAAATAGCCTACTTAAAACCTAGGGCAGACTCCACAACCCAAATCGACTTTGAGAAGGGGAGCATAATATCAAAGAACATTTATGTAGCAATGAGATGGCCTCATTAATCTACCTTCCATTACAAATAAGCCTTAGCTAGTGTTGGAGAGTGATGAGTACTTTGAGAGTATGTTGACAAAAGACTTGGAAGATGCAGAGTGGATCCAAACCCAATGAAGCAATTATTGAGATGGAGACCTAATTTTTGGCTTGAAAGTTGAAATGTTTAAATGTTAAAGTTTTGTAGCTCGAATGTTATCTTTGTAATAGACTATAGTCTAAAATCTTATTGGACATGCCATCTTTGATTAATGCATGATATTATGATATAGACAATTGTTCAATGTTCATCATTTATGATTTTAAAATCTAAGTTTTGAAATTTCATTATGTATTTTTTTTAAATTTTGATTCACATCCTTCGACGTACCCATACACCCACATCTCCCCTTACCTAGATTTTGAAAAGGGTGTACCATACTCACCCACATCTCCTACTAACTATGGTATTCTTTTATTTTGTCACAAATTCCAAAGTTCACAGCTTTTCTCAGAACAAGCTCCCCCCACTTTACAGGTTGCAAATTTTGATTCTCCAGGAAAAAAGCTTTCCTCCAAGAGGAAAACAATTGTTATTGCACATGAACCATTTGTCTGTTTTGCTACCCACTCCCTCTCCACTCACACTTGTTAGATTGTACCTTGGATAGTCCCCTACAGCCTAGGCACACATGTGGCAACAATGGGTACACTTGTGAACAGATCTAGGCACCTCAGTTACAGCAGTTTGAACCAGAGAGTGAGGGTACACTTCCTCTCCTTATATTCAACAGTATGGCACATTAGATTATGTAGAAGTGATTGTTGTTCTATTTCCAGCAATCTAGGAGGACGCATGCTTGCATGCCTCAGATCATCTCCAGTAGAGGTGCAGTTTACTTGGCTCATCTATCCATTGCAACAAAGCTGCACTAGGATTAGGAGTTAAAACCTTCAGTTGAGGCGTAGTTGTGCATGTGTCCAGGTTCATTGTACCTTCTAGTCCATAAATGAAAAGGCAGGGTTATAGGTTTAATTCATTTTCAGTTCAACAGCGAACAGTGAATTATTTTGTTGTTTTTCCTGTAGCAGATTTCAGTTCAGAATTAATGAGAAAGCAGTAACAGGTTTTGACAGTCCATCTATTGAGGTTCTGTTATATATTTTCTGCAGTGTGTGTTTATAGATTCTAGCAATATTAGAGTTGCAGTTTTAAGTGGCTTTCAGTTTTCAGCTATCTAGTTTTTTAGGTCTTCTTTTAGTGCAGAGTCTGTTTACCATGGTCTAGAAAATTTAACAACAATATGGTTTCTAGGGTTTATTGACAAAGTGTGAGGCTTGTATATTAAAGCAGAGGAGGAAAAAAAAGATTAGAAAACTTTTTTTTTGGGTTGGTGGGAGTCAGCCCCACTATAGAGTCGAAGGATGTCCCAACTCCCAATGTCCCCTAGGACAGTAGACATCATCGAGACATCCCCAGTACACCCCCTTTACATAAGGAACAGCTAGAGGATGTCCCCTACATTTGGAGGACGATCGAGGATGTCCCGGAGGCATCCCCATCCCTATATCATCAGGGATGTAAGGGATGCATCCACAACACATGGGGAGGTCTCCCCATGGTACGTTGATTAGCCCAAACACCTAAAAGATACTATTCCCGTTGCATTGAAACTGTGATCTGTGGATTTACTTGCATTTTGCACAATCTCATTATTTTTGTTGCATTGATATTGGGAATTGTAGATTTAACAAAAATTTAAGACTCTCCCTGTTTTTGCCAGCCTCAAAGTGCTCAAATTTGCACACTGAATGTGGCAGGTTTAGAAACTTATTAGAGACTCTCTAAATATCATCCTAATTTCGCAGATTAGATGGATTGGATATGTTTCAAACATATTCATTACTTTACAATGGTGATTTCTTTGAGCTCAATTTCTTTCTCTTGAGTGCATCTTCTAAAACAATTTTCCGGATGGCATACAGGATTTGATTGGAGAGCAAATGACACAATCGAAAGATTTTGGATCCCAAACATTGATTCCATATAAAATATCTTGTAGAAACCTGTCCAAAAAAATTTCCTTGGTGGCAACCTAGAGTCCAATGAAATTTTTTCATTATCCGTTGACTAAAAAAATGTGAAAACTAAGACTAGATCTAATAAGAAATTCAACGAATACTGAACTTGAGTTGGAATCCTAGAGTGAAAGAAAGAATGAATGAAAGAAATTATATTCATGTCCACAAATGACCAAATTAGGTCAATGGGACTCAAAATTACATCCAACGGGATAGAAAAAAACTAGGCAAGAATAGAAAAGATTTTTCAACAATGCAAGAATGCATGCACTTCAATTCCTCAAGTCAATTGCACATTTTAGCCTAACAGGCTAGCTCAAGTGGTTGAGTGTTTTGAGCTTCATGCAAGAGGTCTTGGGGTCAATCCTTGGGGTTGGCTTCCACTGTCGCACGCCTCACTCAATGTCCCTACCAAGTTAAATATTGTAATCAACACCAACATGTTTACACTGGGTACTATCAGCGAAATGTAGAGCAATGCCAAGGGGTTTCCCCACAAGGCTTTCCTTGGAAAAAAAAGTCAAATGCAACCTCCAAGAATAGTCAATAACACAAAGCGACACTTTATCTCCTCAAGATCAGTGTTTTTTCCTAAAACTAAAAACCTAATTTTAAAACAACACTTTAACTAAAAATAAAAATATCCCTATCTATATATGGTTGGCACATGCATAAATGCACCCTCATTGTTGGAAGTCTACAAAAATAGTTTTGCACCTCGTAGCCTTCTATATTGTTATGCACTCATATGCAAACAATAATGTTGCACAAAAATCGATCATGAATGAATCTATTAAGTACGCCATGTTGCTATGAAGGAGAAAAATCTTTGAGCAACAAAGAAAACTGGCACTCCCTCATTAAAACAAAGGTATTCTCCACCATACCAAGTCTCTCCCTCAATATCTCAAGCTTCCCCTTAGCCAGGGGTTTGGTCAAAATATCTACCACCTACACATCTAAAGGAACACCCTCAAGCACAACTACTCCCCTCTAAACTATGTATCTAAGGAAAGGGTACAGAATGCCAACGATCTTGGAGCGGTCATAAAATACTGGATTCTCAAAGAACCTAATGTGACTTTGATTGTCACAATAAACCATAGCGGGCTCCAACATCTGATTGATCGACTCTGCTATCAACCTGTAAATCCATATAACGTCACAAACAAGCAAAGAATGATGTTGTGTACTACTTTCGCCATACTAAGTGCAGTTGTCACTTACTTCCTGTTGAACCAAGGAATCACACTTGTGCTTAAGCTAAAACAAAACCCTAAAGTGATGTTCAAGCACTTGAATCCCCTACCAATCAGAATCAACAAAACCATGCAACATGATCTCACAACCTTCCACATACCTCAAGCAATAATGAACTATGCCCTTCAATTACTGGAGCACATGCCTGGCAACAATCCCATGAATCTATCCAAGTTCAAACATGAACTAGCTCGAAGTATTCACTACAAAACATATATCAAGCATAGTATTCACAAGATACATCAAGAAACCAATAAATTGCATATAATGTAAGGATCTACCAAATCAAAATCTATATCAACAACTAATTTTGGATTTGGATCCATAGCAGTGGCTTAAGGGTCTACAATCTAGCATCTGTAATCTCTTTATAATATCCTACCATTTACTATCTCTATCCAAGGAAGACCTCATATGTACCCTACCAAACCTCCAGACACAAAGTAATGCACAAGGCCCATGTCCTTGGTATAAAATTCATTAGCTAGCTTCTTTTTGCACCATGCAATTAACTTCTCAAAACTACCCATAAGGATCAAATCATCTACATGCATGACCAAGTCAAGCAGATCAAATTAATCAAACAAGTAATAAAGATTAGGATTGTCAAAGTTTTATGGAACCCAAATTCAATAAGTACACATAATTCCTCAAATATGATGCACATGGGCATGCTTCAACCCATAAATGTCCTTCAAATTGTGCACATAGATATCTCGGCCAGGCATCTCAAACCCCTTGATTTATTTATGTATACTTCCTCCTTAATTAGACTATTTAAAAAAGGAGTCTTTACATCCATCTGGTATAAGGACCAACCAAAAATTGATGCAAGAGACATAATGGCTATGATCGAAGTATACCTGGCAACTAGAGAAAAAAGCCTCCTCTCTGGGAGGATCCTCTCCCCTACAAATCTAGCCTTGTACTACTCTATGATGCCATCAACGACATGCTTTACCTTATAAAACCCCTTAGAATCTATCACAAATTTCCCCTCAGGTCTTGGAACAATTTCCCAGACATCATTCTTCAAAATGGAGTTCTACTCCTCCGTCGTAGCACCCTGCCATACTTTCTCTATTGTTGTTTCCTCATAGCTAGAAGACTCTAAAAAAAGGATAGAAATCATCAATGCCACATAATTAGGAAATTTCTTAGGGAGATGACTCACCCAAAAAAAAGTCTTCAATGCTCCCACCTGCTCCTATGCCTCCTCCAAAATCTAGGTAAACCATCTCGACTTCCTAGCAGAGCTAGAGGGTAAAGTAGTCGCTATTTCTTCATTGGAACCTTGTTGATCCGAATCTAACTTTTCCTTCTATTTCAAATCGTTGATTGGGACAACATAGGAGGCTTGATCTAAAATAGGAGGCTCCTAAAACTAAGAGGAGCATGCATCCTCATCAAATTTCACATCTTAGCTCACCATCGTCTTCACTATGATGCAAGATTAGATTCGACAAGCCTTGGAGGACCCATTGTAACCAACAAGTATACCCTTGATGCTAGAAGGTTCAAGTTTCAATTGCTTCTCATCAGGAATATGAATATACATAGGACAACCAAATACACAAGTGTGATACCTACAATTTCTCACTAGTGAAAGCTTATATGGTTGTCTTGTCATTCTATTAACTCTGAGGACACTTGTTCAAAATGTAGACAGTTGTACTCCATGCTATTGCTCAAAGACACATGCAAATCTACATCATAAATCATAGCCTTGGATATCTCTACGATGAACATATTCTTCCTCTCTGTGACCCAATTCCGCCAAGGGTTGTAAAATACTCTCAACTCCCTCTTGATCAATGCTTCCCTGCTAAAGGCATCAAAAGTCCTTGGAGGTGTACCAAACCTCAACACCTTGATCTTCTTTCCTATTTAATTCTCCACAAGAACTTTAAACTTTTGGAACTTACTAAAGTCTTCATCCTTGGTCTTCATAAAGTAAATCCAAGTTTTTGTAGAGGAATCATCAACAAATAAACCGACTAAATGTTAATTGTCAATGTAGTTAAAATCATTGATCCGCGCATGTCTAAATGGATCAAAACAAGAATCCCTCTTGATCTATGCAAACCCTTGTCTTCTCAATCTTGAAGTCTGACAATCCCTACACCATGTCTTCAAGAGGCAATGTTCCATAGTGCAAAGGACCAAATCTCTTGTGCCAAGGCTCGTACAATTTATCACTGCCGTGCACTAAAGCTCCATGTTTGATTGAATCAAAAAGTAACCTATAAAGGCGACCTTCTCACATACCTTTGGCCAAAACTCGACTAGGGCCCTAGCTACAATCTTTGATAATAACTTGTTGATCATCAAACTTAGACACAAACCTAAGATATGTCATCATTGAAACTAAAAGAAGATTCTTCATTAAACCAAGAATATACAAAACATCATCTGGCTTAAGAACGTCACCTATTACAAAAAATCAAACACACAAAGAAACCTAGAACACGGCAGAACTTGGAAGAGAGAAAAAACTTCTTGGGTAATAAAATAGAGAGAGCACATGTCCTTTTATAGTAAAGGAATGAAATAAACACTAAGTGCATAAACCCTAGATGCATAAATCCTAAAATGGCTTCAATATACTTGAAATTGTTAATACAACATTAAAACATGAATTAGACTAGGTAAATAAGTCACAATATGCCGAAGTCTATAATATAAATGAAGCTCATGAATTAAATAAGTCTAACATCCTCACTTGATAGCTATTCTAGAAACTACACCAAGTTTGTCTCTAAATTTTACAAATTTATCTAGGCCAAGAGACTTGGTGAAAATGGGAACTGTCTAGCCCTAAGTTGGGCAATATTTCAACTCAAATTCTCTTATCTTTTACATAGTGCCTAAGGAAATGGCAATCCCCATCAATATTATCGGTCTGCTCATGGTAGATGAGGTTCTTTTCCAACTATGAAACCCCCTGTTATCACAAAAAATTACCAAGGGCTCATCCTAGTGGACTTGCAAATCTGCAAGCATTCTTTCAAAGCCAAATTGCTTCACATGCCCCTTTAACTATTGCTCTGTATTTTGTCTCTATAGAGGAAAGTGAAACTACATGTTGTTTCTCACTAATCTAGGAAAGTGCCCTCATGCCAACACTGAACACATAACCTACTTTATGTCATCCACAGAGCCTACCCAATCCTAGTCTACAAAACCACACAAATGAGGCTCCTTGATTTTCCCATATAGAATGCCAAAGTCCAATGTTCCCTTTACCCCCATAGCAACCTCTTTGTTGTTGTCCAATTTTTTTAGGGGGAACTGGCATAAATCAGGAAATAGAGCTAATTGCATAGCTCAAGTCAATTCTCGTAGCAATAAGATAGAGCAAGGTGCCCAATAGTTTCTTGTAGACTAATTCATTGACTGCCTTTGAATCAGTATCGGTTGAAGCTTTCAACCCTTTCTCCATAAGTGGAGATGAGATTTTACAATCTAACATCCTGAAGTTGTCGAACAAACTTTTGGCATATTTTATTTGTGAAACAAAAATATGATTATCTATTTGCCAAACTTCTACACCTAAGCAATAATGTAAGAGGCCTAAATATGCCATGTCAAAAGCTAAACATAACTCTAATTTTACCTTTGCAATTGCTTCTGCCTCACTCCCTATAATGGTGATGTCATCAACATATATCACTAGAATCACCACATCACCATTCTTGCTTTTAACATAGAGATTGGGACCAAAAGGACCTTTTGAATCCCTAATCTCCCAAACACTTATCAATTTTAATGTACCATGCCTCTAGAGCTTGCTTCAATCCATAACCAACTTTCTTCAATCTAGATACCAAATGTTCATTCCCTGAAACCTTAGTACATGTATATACTTATTCCTCTAGATCGCCATTGAGGAAGGCACTCTTTACATCCATTTGATGTTGTTTCCACCCAAAATGTGTTGCCATGGCTAGAACCAAGCGAATTGTTCCCATTTTGCAATGGAAGCAACTATCCCCATATAGTAAATCCCTTCTGCGTTCTAAGCAAATCCCTTTGCAACCAATGAATTTTTCCTTAGAGTTAACTCTATGAGAGCACGTGTTTGATTCTTCATCAAAGTCTCATTCAGCTTGCATAGTCTTTTCCAAGTTTGTGTTGCCTTTGGCTTCTTCATAATCCTATGGCTCAAAAGAGTTTTGAAGGTTAGCCACCAAAGAAAATTTCACCATACTAGAACCCAAAATGTGTTGCCATGGCTAGAACCAAGCGAATTGTTCCCATTTTGCAATGGAAGCAACTATCCCCATATAGTAAATCCCTTTTGCGTTCTAAGCAAATCCCTTTGCAACCAGCATTGCTTTGTGCTTGTCAAGCATCCCATCTACCTTATACTTGCCTTTATAGACCCATTTGCAACCAATGAATTTTTCTTTAGAGTTAACTCTATGAGAGCACGTGTTTGATTCTTCATCAAAGTCTCATTCAGCTTGCATAGTCTTTTCCAAGTTTGGGTTGCCTTTGGCTTCTTCATAATCCTATGGCTCAAAAGAGTTTCGAAGGTTAGCCACCAAAGAAAATTTCACCATACTAGACACCTTACTGCTTTTTGGTCTACCTTCCTAACTCATACTAGCAAGCGCATCCCAGTGAGCATCATCGTTATAATCATGACTTACCTCTTTTTGGTCTACCTTCTTGGCTCATATTGGATAGCTCATCCAAGCAAGCACCATCATAGGTGTTGTGCCACCATTTTGGTTTCCACTTTTTCTCCTATTGCTATAAAACAGTATTGGTTTCCTATTGATCTGAAATATTTCTAGCATCCTCTTGGCTAAAAAATTTATGGGAATCAAGTCGAGAGGTGATTCCTCCCTTTTGTTGATTTTCCCCATCCATTGAACCTGTTTTCCCAACCATATCTCTTCATTTTCAGGAACTTTCAAACTTAATTTCTCCTAGAACAGCCCTGTGCTTTCATCAACTACCACATCACAACTAAGACATGTGCTAGTCTTAACATCAACCAACTTATAAGCTTTATGGTTGTCACTGTACCCTGTGAGCATCATTTTTTGGCATTTTGCATCATTTTTGGTTCGATTTTCTTTAGGAACCCATGCATATACCACTGAACCAAAAAAATTGGGATGACTTGCATGGGATTTTCTTCCAAACCATGCTTCTTCTGGAGTCATCCTGTGTACCATTTTTGTTGGAGACCAGTTGAGAAGATACACTGATGTGTGTATTGCTTTCACCCAATACTTGTATGGGAAAGATTTGTTCTCTAACAAACCTCTAGCCATCTCCATAATGGGTTTTGCCTCTCTACCACTCCATTTTGTTATGTGTAAGGTGTGGTGTATTGCCTCTGAATACCTTCTTGAGTGTAGAGATCAAAAAAATCAATTGACCAAAACTCTTTCCCATTTATCAATTTGAAAGACTTTAATGCTCTTCCAGAATTGGTTTCTACCACAGCCTTGAACTTGAACTCATTAAACACCTTTGATTTTAACTTCAAAAAATACACCCACATTTTCTTGGAAAAGTCATCTACAATCAACAACAAAATTCCCAACATCGAAGAATGATGTCGTCTTCATAGGCCCTCAAATGTCAACATGGATCAACTAAAGAACCTCCATAGCTCTCCAATGCAATCCTTCTTCAAACGGAATTATATGTTGCTTACAAGCATGACATGCTCCACAAATTCTTTGTTGATTATGTAAATATGGAAGGCCATGAACCAAACTTTCTTTAGCCAAATAAGAAAGAGATCCCAAATTCAAATGCCCATACCTCTGATGCCAAAGCTCATGCTATTTTGACTACTCTTGGCCATTAAAGCATACTATTTCACGTCCCCTACATCAACCTACTTGAAAATCCCATGCTCTTCAAAACCAAGAGGATGTGCCTTCTTACTAGCCTTAACCACAAAGTAGCATTTATGATTGTTAAAAATCATAGTGGGAGTTGTAAGTAGATTCTTAACCATTCCTGGAACATAGTGAAAAAAACACCATATTTTTATCTTACGGAGTTATTTGCACATTTCCTTTGCCTTCTACCCTATATTCATCACCACCACCAAAAACCACAGTCATTAGAAGACTCGTTAGCTACATGACTAGTATACCAATCACCCATACTGGTAAAATGACGAGATGCGCCCAATATGTATCCAAGCAGAGATGTTTTCACATTGTCTGTTTTAACCAATGCCACAAACACAAAGAGATCCTCCTCTTCCTTTTGTTCTACTACATTGGCCTCCTTGTTTGGCCCTTGGTTAATCTTCTCGTCATATAATTGTTTTCTACGATCTTTCTTTTTATGGCCTAACTTTCTTTACTAATAACAACTGAAAGACTTTGGAACCCCTAAGCCATCTATACTATTGTTTCCCTCTCTATTTATGCCTTCATTCTTCTTAGAAAACTTGCCTTTCACTTCAAGTAGGTTGCCAAAGCCATTTCTAAACCCACATTTCCGCTGCTACTTCCAAATTGTTTTTTCCACATGTTTTGTTGCAAAAGCTTGGTGCTCAAATCCTCAAACTTCAAGACAACATCAATATAAGTATTATTAAGGTATCAATAAAATGTTCAAACAAGATTGGTTAATGCTTCAAAGTGATAACCACCATGTCTTCTTCTTCCATTTTCCACCCAATGGTATTCAGTGATTCTCTAAAATATTTTATCTTCGGCAAATGATCTTGTAAAGACTCACTTTCATCCATTTTATTTGAAAACAATAAATTTTCAAGGAAGAAGGCTCAACCCTTATCTGGAATTTCATGTAAATCCTTCAATCCCTTCCAAATCACTGCAACATCACCCTTGGTCCACACTTTGGGAAGCATTTCATCAAAATTACTCAAAGCTTCATCAACATCACCACTTCTCTATTTCACTCATTAAACTTGGTTTGACAATTTCTAGTTGTTGATGATCATGTTTCCTTGCCCAACACAAGCTGATCCAAACACATACTCAAAATGGTCAACATACGTTGTTTCCACATACTATAATTATTCCCAAAAAAATTCAGGTTGCACTCTAACATTATGTTAGACATATTAACCATGAGAGCACAAAAAATTCAAACCACATAAGGTTGAAAATAAAATTTTCAATTGAAATAGAGACTTACAGCCAATAGAACTGTGTTTATTCTCCCCCAAAGTCAAAATTATGAAGATAAAAAACAAACATTCTCGCTGAAAAACTAATAAATTTGCTGAAAATGCACAAATCTATGGCAGATCTTCCAAATACCTGCTAAATCGAACAAATTTATGTTATTTTTGTTAGAATTGGTAGCTC
>SNQJ01S0040200.1:139261-150708 GCA_010110895.2 Picea sitchensis
GATACACCCAAAACAGAATTATCCCAATATTTAAATTTTACACAAACTCAAAAACAAGAAATAAAATTACCTCCGCCTGTGGAGCATAATATGGTGCAAATGCTGGAACAACATGGACACGAGGTTGATCTTTATCCTCCCAAACCTTCAGTCGATCATCAATTACCATTGCCATCTTAGGATGGCAGAAGCCATCATGAAAGACATTCAGTAAGGACTTTTTTAAACCTAATTCAGAAAACAATAAAAGTGACCATGTGATTGCCAAGGAAAGCCAATGATAAATATACATAATGTTCAACATCATAACAATGAAAAAGGAAAAAAATGCAAAACAAAAATACATCCATCCAAAGTTTTCCTATCATTCAGAAATCTGACCTAGAGATCAGAATGCATAAAAATAGAAAACCAAGAATAGTAAGGAAACTAAAAAGTTTGAAATTCATTCCATGTCAATTTTACCTGGCTTCACACAAAGTACACGGTCAAGGAGCTCCGCAGGGTTGATTAAGCGAGCCTCACTATCAAGGAGCCTCCACATCTCTAATGCATAATCCCTTTCAGACATAGTGCAAATATAAACTTCAAAACGCTTACGTCCTTTTAAAGTTAAATAAGTCCTGAGATCTTCCCAAGCAGGCCGTAACCTAACAAGGACACTGGTATCTCGAATCTGAAAATGGGGAAACAGAATAAAGTAATAATTCAACATATTTGTCCTGTTATGAATTTAAATTAAATTTCAGCTGCAAATCAGATAGATAAGTTAATTTCAATGCATGTATAGCAAATAAAGACAATACTAGCTATATCATATTTACATATCAATACAATAAAAGATGATTAGCTCCATCATACTTGAACATGATATACGTACTGGACATTCGTGTGTTATAACTAATGGCTAGAAAATAACAGACTAAATAAAATACAAGCCATTGACATTAGTCAAACTACATTAAAAAACCTCTGAACACAAACTACATATCCAAACTGTCCAAGAGATTTCATGGTTTATAATCACAATATAGATTACCAACAGATTCAAATGTGATACCACCCTCACAAACCCTATATTGAATACAGCGAAAATCGAGCTCTTTGAATTTGAATGCAATAATCAAGATCTGAATATAATAAATATATCAATTTTTTTCCATTTACAAAAAATTATAAAAGCATAAAGCAAACAATTATGCCATAGACTAAATTACAAAATTGTTTTTCATTCGTGACATGCATTATTTCAAAAGAATGCATAAAACTCGGAGTAGGAAAAATGTTCAAACAAAGTTTAAGCATACCAAAGCAACCCAAAAAATCAAGGCCACAGAAAACTAAAGAGATTTTTTTGACTTTTCAAAGGCGCATTTCTGTACAGGCTTGCAAAGATAGTTGCAGACTTGCAGTATATGGTAAATATGCTTTACATATTAATGCAAGTGACAAACACTTTCAATTAATAATTTCAAAATAGAGCCAGATGCACAGTCCATTCATACTGCTATAAATGCTTACAAAAGATATATCAACAAAAGTCATTTTAACATAAAAATGTCATATGCACTGAAAGCATTTGATAACCCAGCAAAATAATGTCCAAGAGGTAACAGAGATTCTTACATTAGGATTGATCCGGGTCAAAATCATATTTCTATCCTGCAATCTTATAAGTGGCCGAATAATAGGATGGCTTTTGTCTGACTGGGACCGAACAACTTCAGATTCAGCTTTGATCACCTTCCCATTGTCAAAGATTTGATCATTGTCAGCATATTGCTTCAAAATTGCCTTATCTTCCTGGTATCGTTTTAACTCAGCTGCCATTCCAGAAACTCGCTGAGGATCCACTTCAGTTCCAATCTTGCGCTGGAGGGCATCAATGCGGTCCTCAAAAGACCGCAATGTATTAGCGACAATAAGTGTTTCATCCAAGTCAAAGACAATTGCTAGGCATCTTAGATTGAGCATTCCCAGACAGGAATTGTACATTCCTGAAGATACATTATAACCCCAAAAACATGGCAATTGATCACGCCTATTTCTTGATAGCATGGCCACTAGATGCAGCTCCTTTCCTGCGATTGGTATGATAGCAGTCTGAAAATGGACGACAAACATCTCAACTACAAATTAATAAAAATCTCAACATCTGAAACAAAATTGACATTAAAAAAAACATTTATATAGATTAAGCTTCAACATCTTCTCACCCACCCATCTAAGTTTCAATGCATCATGCAAGTACATAATCAAATATGCCGTGCTTAATAAATGCTATAAACAACATTCCATGTGTTTGTTGTGGTGGAGAAATGAAAATAATATCCTGAAAAGAAATAACTCTATACAAATATTGGCATTCTAACACAATACAAAAGCATATAAGCAAATTGATGTTTAGAAATTAGAATAACAAAAACCTAGTGCTACAATGTCAACATCCAAAATTTATATTTATTTTCCTCTACTTAATTAACTTGTAACTGTTCAAATGCCTAACACTTTTCTTCTGGGTGATGTGAACGATAGGCGTCATTAAGTTTACAAGTGCTGCCACTCTCCTGCATTTCTGTTTGTTTATGAATTCCAACGACACCCAGAATTTTTTAGGATCGTTTCAGGTTGCCCAATACTGTGTTTTTCTATGTTATTTAGCTTCTTGCATTTTGTTGTGTTTGTGTTGCTTTTCTGTGCAAGCAACTTATTTTTCTCAGGGTAAGAAAGTTGGCAGAGTTTGGTGCCTTCCTGCAATAGTTCTAGGGAAGCAAAAGTTGGTTCTCAGTCTTCCCCAGTCAAAAACTTGGCAGTATTGTTAATGAAGAAAGGTAGGTGTAAGCTCGCATGGGCGCCAACAATGGGGTCTTCGCAACCGCTAAAACCTCAGTTATTTTTTGAAACCTTAACTGCTAGCAAGCCCCATAGAAAGCTTAAGTTCAAATCTGATCTATCAATTAACAAGTATATGGCCCTCAGCTGACCTATAGCAAAGAAAAAATCGAAATGACCTGGGCATCAGACAGTAGAATCATCCCAAAAAACAATTTCTTGGTTTTTTCATCAAGCCCCAGAGAGAAGAACCGGGTGTTTGAAAGGGATCTTTGAAAGGGTTGAATCTGCCTTTCTAAAGCTTCATGAAAAGGCCCACTTCATATTAATGTGGATAAGACCCCCTTGTTTACCCATGGAATTCTAGCATAATTCAATTTTCACAAGTAGGCCACACGTTAGGTTCCTTTCTAATGACTTTTAAGGTAACCGTGGACCCTGGAGTGCATCAACTTATTGCATGCAAAGTTGTCAATGCACTTAGACCCAAAAAATCATCGTCAGACATGATTAAGTTGCAACTGCTGGATTACACTTGGGATCAGCCTCTGCAAAATGAGCCATGCATGTCAAAACCAGCAAAAGATAGAAGACAGGACAGAAAACACCAAAGGAGACAACGACTGAGCCTCCAACTCTACCTACCCAACCATCCTAAAGGACCTTCAGATGGGCAGACAGTCAAGAAGAAGCCTTCAGGAGATTCAAAAACTTCAAAAAAGAAGACGCACCCCAAGGCAAGTGCAGTAGTTGTAGAAATGAACCCTTTTCAAGCTCTTGAGGAGTTCAAGAGTGATCATTCTAAGCTAGGAGAGGTTTAGAGGAGCCTTCCTTTAATGCCAGAACAATCCCAGGATCCAAAGCAATCAGAGGTGAGAGCAGAGAAGCCTTTGGTAACAATTTCTCAACATGAGATGGAAGGACAAAACCAAGAAATGGCAGAGGAAAGTAAAACGGAGAAAGACTGGGCAGAACTGGATCCCAAGATCCTGTTGAGGATCAAACCTATCAAATCCTGAAATACCAGGGACTCTCCCCAAAAGAAGAGAGACAGGAAAACAAGCACAGTCTACAATTATTAGCACAGTACTTAATAGATTTGAGGTTTCAGCCGTAGATAGATGATAAACTAGGATCTGCCTCTTAGTTCCTTTGGTTTTATGGTGTGATTCCTTTTGTTGTATAAATCACACCTTCTGAAAGCTTATCTACGATTTACGCTTGTCAGATCCAATTTAAGCCCTGTATATAATTTCAGAAAGATAGAAAGAGATTTTTCTTACCAAATAAAGTAACTATTCCAATGCCTAGCTCTTGAGAGAACCAGGCATGGGAAAGTGCCAATGACAGGGGCATTTTGTGAACTAAAAAAGGTCATTCAATTGAGTGATGCAGACTTCAAGGATAGTGCCAGAGTCACAGGGCTTGTACAGGCCCATGAGGCCCATGAGCACCCTCTGAGTTAATTCAAAGGATTGTTCTAAATCCTTTGTATCATAATATGCCAAACAATCTCAACATCAAATTTGAAGACACAGTCCTTTTCTCACCAAACACAGGCCATTTCAAGAAAAACACTGAGAAGGTTTGGAAAGAGGAATCATGGATGGAAATTGAGGAAATCTGGACTGAATTCAGGGTGGTCTCCAGGGCTCTGGCCATAGTGAATGCTGAAATAGAAGAAACTCGGTGGGAGCAGATCAGTGAGACCAG
Source organism: Picea sitchensis (assembly GCA_010110895.2). Classification (NCBI taxonomy): domain Eukaryota; kingdom Viridiplantae; phylum Streptophyta; class Pinopsida; order Pinales; family Pinaceae; genus Picea; species Picea sitchensis. Next base: position 143,807 of record SNQJ01S0040200.1, read on the forward strand.
AAAGACAACTCAGCGGCAAAGACAACAAAGGGACTGAACTCCTTGGCCCATTGGGTAAATAGCCTTCAGGCGGGGAACCTTATATCAGACCAGCCACACTAGTTGGACTTAGAGGACCGTATCGCCCAGACTGAGCACTAGAAGATGACATTTATCTGGATGCTGAATTTATTTCTGGAGCAAGACTACAACACCAGTGCTTCTCAATGCTACAGCAACACTCCAAAGGAAACCAATGATGAAGATCACTCGGCTCTCATCATGTTCACAAAAATTTTCATGTTGGTATCAGCACCAGGAATGGCATGGAATATTGCCACCATCACAGCATACTTTTGGGCTATATGAATTTTTTTTGTGATGTGTCTAATCTTTTGAAGCTCACAAGGGATACATTTCATGGCTTCTCCGAAAAAATATCTCATTCTTTATGTGCACACCCATGCAATCAATTGACATAACTGTCTTTGATAGAAGGGGCAGCATGCCCCTCCCATGTAAATTTGTATTTACCCAATACCATACATTTTCTTTTTTAACTAGGCCAAAATAAAAATTCCAATACCTAGCCAAAGTCTTTATTAACAATCTAAGACAAAGAAAAAGCATACGCCAAAGTTGGAATTAAGCTTGCAATATCCTACTCCAGTGGTATGTATACTAGCAATTTAGTAAACGTTTAAAATCTATGTTTGTTTCACACTCCTTAAATTCTAAAGTATTCAATAACTAACCAATGCCTCTCCAGCCATCCATTCAAACAAAAATATTGTTGTTCTCATCAATAGTATTTATTATTTCCTTCTAGCAAGCGAAAACAGCTTACTTCAATTATTGATATAGACTTTAAAAGTTTCAAAAGTTTAGCTCTTGAAAACTGCACAGCCATTACTTTTAAGGAGCATTAGGATTTCAAAAGAAACTTCTAAATGAACATTACTAGAAAACAATTAAACTAAATACAACAGCACCATGGAAATGGACCAAAAATAAGCTACGTTCTTAATCTCGATTTGTATGATAGCAACAGAATGATATTTGTGCAATCCCAATCTGAAAAATAGCATCATAGTGATATTTGTAGCAAAGAAAGCCAAATTGGAGGCGAGTTGGTAATGAAGAATGAAGTGTACCTTTGCTTCTTTGAGGCATGTGTTGTACAGTTGCTTTAGAGGTGATTGCTCAGATTGGGGCTGTTGTTCCTTAAACTCCACTTTGATAAAGACAGGACTGGACGTAATCGTGTGGAGCACTGCCAGAGGAGGGCATCTTTCACTTGGGGGTGACAAATGAGAAATCTTAATCACCTCCTTAACTGCATTCAACAAGTTTGAATCCTCATACTGAGGGCAGATGTTCACCTCTCCCAAACGAGTGTCTCCATGGTAAATGGTGGAGTTAAAAGTCTCCACAGCCATTTTAACAGAAACCCAAAGTTACCCAATGCCTCTATAAGATCCTTTACAGATCTGGGATGCAACGATTTGGATACACTCCAATGGTTGTGGTGTACAAAAACCAAAAGTACAGTTTCAGTTCCCAGAGCCTGCCAGTCCACTCTAGCATTGTGTTTTTGACTACAACATTATAAATGGCTTCCAAAGCTAGTCTCCCAAAACCATCTTCTATTGCTTCAGACCAGGAACATTTTCAAGCAAATGAAATTGGCACTGGAAACCAAGCTTGCTCACTCTCAACATACACCTGATAAGTCCTCTTCCTCAGGTTTATTCAAGTTGAAAGGTAGCAATAATTGGGATGATGGAACCCACCACTTTGTTCAAGGGAATCAGGTAAATTTCCTTGACCCAATTTCCTGCCTGGTAGAACTGAGCCACTTTACCTTTTTCGGAGGCAACAAAGTTCTTGTGATGGTCTCAGAAGCAGATTGTCCGCTGAAGAAAATAACCAGATGCTGGCCTGCTGGAAATGACCCACTTAAAATGAGACCACTTTTATTTTCCAGAGACCAGCCCAGATGTTCTGCTGGTTGAAATGACCTACCCAGCCCTAATAGTAGATTTCATGCCTGAGAACCAAAAAACCCTTCTGCCCTTGACATAAGCCTATTTACCAGCAATTTGAGTTTCTTCAGCAGAATTTTTTCCACATAAGTATAGCCCTGGTTAACCCTAATTTATTGGCTTCCTAAGTATCAGTGTGTTTCGGTTATTCTATAAATGGTTGCATACAAATCAAGCCGCCGTTGCTGCCAAAGAAGAATCCCAGTGACCCATATAACACAAACTTAGGCATGGGAATTTTAGGTCAAGGGCTGGAAACCCTCGATTTAACAAAACCCTCCGTATCATACATTTATTATATACTGTTGAGGGTGCAATTCATTTTTATACTGAAATTTTGTGTTTCCAGTAGACTTCCTCCTCCTCAGAGCTTCCAATGTGCAGAACAGAAAACCAAGTGATTTACAGGCTTCCACACTTAAATCCCCAACTGGGTCGCCCCCAAATTTAGAACTCTACAAATTCGAGGGCAAGCAAGGAGATCATCCATGCGAGGATATTTAAAGGACGTTGGGGATGGTACTTTTCCAAGAGTTAAAAATGCAACCCCCCAAAGGAAAATGCAGAAATCTGCAAAAAAGGAGGGAGGGCTCAAAATGCACTCAAACTGCCCAGTGCAAGATAATATTCAACTACATACATACCCATATATATAATATTTGTCATTGCTTTAGCCCTTAACCCCGCCAATAAATAATAAAATAAATTCCCTGAAACAAAGGAATTTATTTTATTTTAATTTTAAAAGTTGAAATCCTTTTACCGATCTGTAAACCCTCCTGAAAAAACCAAACCCTTCTGAGAAATTTTGGCTGGCTCATATAGATGATGATATATCTATTGCCGTCATCTGACGGGTACTGTGATGTAACGGTGCGTTCGTGCCGACATTTAGGTTGAATTTGACGATGTTAGAGGATGGTTGTGGTATTCGGCAACAAACGGAACTGATCGCATAATCTAGACGGGAAATTGTTTCCGTCTTCTGTTGTTGTAGCGGAAGATGTTTGACATTTAATTTGACGAAATTTTAACTTGTTTTTATATCGTTACCATCCATTTGGATGAACAATGTGTGAACTTATAATTTCAACTTAAAGAATCAATAATTAATAATTATTAGAGGGGTACATCCATTTGGATGAACAATGTGTGAACTTATAATTTCAATTTAAAGAATCAATAATTAATAATTATTAGAGGGGTAGAGTATATATACTTCCGTAGATTTTATTAGTCAAATCGTTGTGTGGAGGGGTCTTTGTTTCCGTAGATTTTGGTATTTAGGTTGATCGTGACCTTAAAATTAGATTATTACTATTATTATTATTATAAAATTATGATATTTTTATAAGATTTTGAGGGTGCATATAAAAATGTAATTTTTATGTTAATTGGGTTTAGTTAGAATGATAAAGAAGAGAGGTTGTTATCCTCTCTAGAAAGATTCAAATCCCAATTGTGACATGTTTATTTTTTGTAAGTTGATGGTCAAAGTGCACCTTACTTAATCAATAGAAATGGATAGTCAATATAACACCCACAAAAGTTCAACCCCATTGGTGTACTCAATAACAATTGGGACCAGGGGCAAGTTGTGATGGAATAGATACATCCCACTAAAAAACCCAAATTGAATTGTGTTATCTAATCTCCCCTAACACTAAATCTAATCTCCCCTAACACTAAATCTAGATATGTTAGCACTAATCTTGATAAGAGGAAACTTATTCAAAATAATGAGATTTAAGTTAATATAATATTTTAATAAAATACATATATTTATAATAATAATATTAATAATTATTATAAATAATAAGATTTAAGTTGATGTAATATTTTAATAATAAATATATATTTATGATGATAAATATATATTTATGATGATGGTATAAATGTGTCTAAGGGGTTAGTTAAACGGATGGTCTCCAATGTTATTGGGCATTTGATTAGTTGTGCCTAGTGTGAATGCCTCTTGGTTAGGCACACTAATTTACATCGACAAGTTTATTAGGGATGTCATCAATGAATGCGGGGAAGAATCCTTTGAGCTTCCTTGCAAGGTTTTCTTTAAAAAAAAAAAGAATAAAAAATAGCATAAACAAAAAGAGAAATAACATCATCGTCGTCGTCATAAACCTGAATCTATCAAGCGCTAAGAGGGATCAAATCCCTAAAAATGCAAATCTATTTAAAAGTGCAAAAAATTGATGTAAATAAAAAATAAAATAACATCATCCTAACCATGGTTCTATCAAGTGTCATAAGAGATCAAATCCCAAGAAGTGCATTGAACCTATTTTAAAATGCAAAAGTTTGAGGGAATGCACTTCCAAGGATTTGATCCCTCTCGACACTCGATAAATTCGAAGTAAAGATGGATTTAAACTACTATATACAGTTATGCTTATAGATACTTAACCAAAACACTAGCAAACCATTAAAATAGTACATCACCAAGTTTGTGGATGATACTCATAATCTTTCACTAGTGGATATAAAACCTTAATCAAATTACCAATTTAAGGTGTTTGGCAAAGTACCCACATCATTCGAGCTTTTATCCTTGTATATAAAGATATAACGATACACAAGATACCAAAAATCTTAAATCAAAGTGTTCAACAAAATACCCACATCATTAGAATATTATCTTTAAATATGAAGACTCATCGATACACTAAGCATTAGATAAAGACATAACTCATAGACTTTTACTTCAAAATACCAAATCAACAAAATACCCACATTACAAATTATAAAGATAAAATCTATGATATTTTTCTTAAATGAAAATAAAATTTTAACCAAAATACCAAATCAAAACATGATAAGATGTCACACCATTAAAACTTTATTCATAAAATGATAACAATACAGAAAACACTTAATGGAAATAAAACTCAAAACCTTTTATTTATAAATATAGACCTTTTATTAAAATTCCAAACTTGTTCACCATTATTAAAAAAAAAAAAAAAAAAAACTCAAAACCTTTTATTTATAAATATAAACTCTTAATTAAAAACCCAAACTATAATGTTTACCATTAATTTTTATATATAAATAATAATAAAAAAACAAAAAATCAAATTATTTTGCTTCGAGGATTTTCTAAAAAAAAACTTTGAAAAGGTGAATTTGAAGTAAACTAAGAATCAAACTAAAACTAAATGTCGTAAATTAGTGTTAATCAAACTACATACTACATTTGATAAGACAAATATCCTTAAAAATAATACATTTTCTTTTTAAATCTAAAAGAAATTGCTTTGTGATTTGTTTTCTATGATAATTATATAATATTTATTTATGACTTTGGCATCATAAAGGTCCATTACCAGAATAGCCGCATGACCAAGTAGTCTCCATACTCTCATTATGAGAGTAATAACAACAATATTAAGCACTATTTATTATAATATTTGTGTATGGTTTAGCACTGTTTTAATGAATTATTATTATAGATTTTGACACTGGATTTATATATTCAAACAATTTGTATTTTAGATATGTAATCAATGGGAGGTGTGACCTTCTTATCCACAAGATACTATGGTGAAACGTCCTCTAATCAATTCTTCTTATCCACAAGATACTATGGTGAAACGTCCTCTAATCAATTCTACAGCCTACACTTCCACGGTACAAAGTTGGAAGCGCTTTCCAATATGTGACACTATCGAAGACCAAAACTATAGGAGGCATATAAAATAAAACAAGGACGTAGTCATCGGGTACGAAGCAGGCAGATGAAACTGCTGAAGAAGCAGTAGTTCCATTGCAGAAGCAACTTTAGAGGAATAAAATTAAAATGGAAATATATTGAATTTTTTTTATTGTGAATTAATATTAATTAGATATTTACTCAGATGGAATGATGATAGATGTGACTTGGACCTCATACATGGTGAGTCTGGTTGTCACCTTGCATAACCTCGAAAGATCGTGATCATCGGCTATTGTAATGCTTTGTAGGTTGCATGGTGATGTGGTGGAGGGAGGTACGCCACCGTCTACCCCCACACAATGGTGATGAAAGTTTCTCTAATTGGGATGTGTCAGAGGTACTAAGTTAATGGGAGGAAGAAGTTGCAGAGGAATGGTACTTGAAATTGGGTTTTTTCACGTGATGGGACTTGATCTAAGACCAGGTAAAAACATCAATGTGGGGGATTATCAAATAGCACGAGTGATCATGGCTCGAGTAGGAGCAGGGAGTTATAACCAGAGGAAGAAGGACTGTGGGAATGGTTCTCTAGTTGAATCGGTATCAGTCTTGTTGAGGTGTCTGCATTTGGTTTGGGAAGCTCTCAGGGGTCCTTAGTTGGGCATGCAGTTTCAAGCCTCTCCTTGTGGGAGCGGCCTAGCATGGGCAATCCTTTGGTTTTTGTTTGGAGCGGAGTGTTGTTGGCACAAGGGGCAAACTCAAGGTTCAACGCTTCAACAGCGCACCAACAAAACCCCAACTACCGGCCCTTTCAGCAACAACTGCGAAGCAGATGAAGTCTCACCCGAGGTAGAGGCAGGGGTGGTTGCAAGACTCAAGTGTCTGCAACCTTAGCTGGGACACAGATCTATGATTCTTACTCTTAGCAAGTACTTTAGCCAAGATCGTTCATCAGTATTTAACCCTCAAGGCACTCCGCAGATGGCACAGAGCACCGCAGCATTCACTTGGATCTAGGTTAAGTTAGCACTTAGCAACAGTAAAATAGGTTTAGCACTCAACACTTTCATATATGTCAGATCTACACCCATACATTTAAGAAGCACAAAGCAAAGTTGATGCAGGAGCATAGGCTCAGGGAAAACGAGTTCATTCATGACTTGATCAAGGTCAAGAAAATCAAAGAAGACCTAGAGTCTCACATAAAT
>SNQJ01S0040200.1:150718-173820 GCA_010110895.2 Picea sitchensis
AGCTTCTCCTTCTAGAAAATTCGAGAAACCGTACGTTTTTCCCACGTGCTGGAATTTCCGCACCCTAGCTATATAGCAACCTGCGGAAAGTGGTCATTTCCGCACCCTACCTATATAGCAACCTACGGAAAGTCCGCACCCTGGCTATATAGCAACCTGCGGAAATTGGTCATTTCCGCACCCTGCCTATATAGCAACCTGCGGAAACTTCTCTTTATAAGGTTTTTACTAGTCCCTCCATGCATTGTTCTGCGGTGATGACAACCTATTCAAGCTCGATTGCCTGGCTCTCAACTTCAGTGAACAGTTGGCATGCTTTCTCTTGGAGTGGTTGAAGTCGTTGAGAGACTTCCATCACTTTACTTTGCAGCATGTGTACCTGTTGTTGGGCAGTGCATTGTTCTGGAAATCACTTCATTCTCTTGACTGGGGTCAAGGCCTTCAGCTGCGCCTGTAGCATATCTGCATGTTGCTTTTCTTCTTGGAGTTGCGCCTCTAATGTCTGCAATTTTGGGTTCTTTGTGAGGTTCTCATAAGTCTGGGCACTTCTAGCGCTCAGCTGCTTACATTCCAAAGGCAAGGTTTTTAACCTGTCAACTGCGCTACGAGCAATTGCCTTCCTTAGATCTCTTACTTCTTGGGGAGTCTCGGGCACGGTACAAAGCTCCAGATCTGCGATGTGCTGCTGAAGTTGCTGGATTACTTCTTCAAGTTGTGTCACCTGTTGTGGGAGACGTTCTTCAATCTTTACTTCAATGACCGTCACAGAGTGAAGTGCTTTGTGAACTCGTTCCTGCACGTCAAGTTGCTCTGCTAGCAGTTGGTCCTTGCCATGCTGTAACTGTGCTTTCTCCTCCTCCTATTTCACTTGTAAGGCAAGTTGTTCATGTTCTGCCTTCCTTTGTTGTACTATAAGTGTGTTATGTACTTGTGCCAAAGCCTGGGTGGCTTGCGTTGTGTCTTCTTGATCTTGTCGAAGGCGAGCTTCGACTTTCTCGGCGATCTGGTGTAATTGAGTGGGCTCATCGCTTATTCATGTTGTTCCCGTCGTCAAGGGCATAGTAGAAACGGCTCGGCTAGACTAGAGTGTATGTTGCACGTCTTGAAGTTCACCCTTGAGTCGGTTGAATATCTCCTCCTACTTCGCTTCTTGCCTTTATGCGATCTCTAGTGAGGCATCATTCAGTGCAACGATCAAGAAGTCGAAGTCATCCCGTGTGAGGGTAGTCTTAAACGTAGTCCAGGTGGCCTTAGTTTTCTTCCGGGATGAGGGCTTTGGTGGGGTGGCCTTCCTTTTCTTAGAGGGCTCCTCCTCCTCTCTAGGCAGAGTAACCTCGCCTTTGTTTCGCAGGTGAGATCGAAGTAGTCTTCGTGGATGTACTATGGATATCTTGAACTTCATCATCCTTCTTAATATTGCTCGGTTCAGGTGTATCCAGTATAGCTTCAGGGCTTTCCACGTCGGATATTTCTGCGGGGTCCGTTGGAACAAGGAGGTCCACCGACCATTCCTTGGTAATCTGCTCCAAGTCTTCTTCTGTCAACTTTTAGTACGACTGGAGTTGTTGTTTGTGCTCATCCGTGCGCGCTGTGATATAGGTGAAGTGGCGGTCTGCACTGAATTTGATCAAAGGTCTAAACCTATGAAGTGTGTTTGGTGTAAGGCACAGTGTAGACTGGATTGAATTCTTTAATTGGTTGTAATAAGCGTGGAAGACGACATTGGACTACCACTACTTATTCATGTCGTTGGAGTACCACCGCGTACAGAACTTCGCAACCAGTGGTTCGAAGGGTTCGATCTTCAGAAAAGTGGTACCTTCTGATAGCTCCTAGGCGATGAAAGCGATGAGTATGAGCAACCAACTAAAGTGGAACTCATACCCTTGGTCTTGTGCTTCTTTGCAGTCAAGCTCGAACTGATTCACAAGGTACTTCACCCAGTTCATTTGTAGTCCCTCCGCGCACTTCCCTACGAGGTCAACTACAAATCTAGTCACCTGTGTGGGTCTGTTCTTGCGGACTAACTTCCCTGCGATCATCTGGCAACCGAGGCGCACTGTTGCATTCTCGATGGAGGCTACCTTGTAGCATCGCGTGTCGTTCTCTACATCACCATATGTGTCATTTATTCGTTGGGCGAGAGCGCGATCTGCTGTCTTTCTAGGGTAAAACTCATGTGGGTTAGGGCCCTGCATGCTTAGCCCTGTGATCTGATTGATCAGAATTGGATCCACCATGATTCGGTGATCCAACCATAAGTATCCTCCATGGTAGCAGGACAACAACAATCCGACGCATGCATTCACTTTCTGATGCCTCCCGAAATGTGGAATCTTCATTACATTGAGGAGGGTTGACTGTGCGAGGTTATGGGTCCATTGCTGAGGGACAATCTTCGGGTTTCTCCTATTTGTGATAGTTAAGTACTTGTGTGGGGCTAGCATACTGTAGACTTTGCGATCTCCAAGGTTAAAATCACTAAATTTCAACGCTGTGAGCTTATCCTAGTCAGCACGAACTGCGCGCACCCCTTTCGAGAGGTACGCAGTGACCAAAGCATAGTCAAAGTCTCTGGGTACAGTGTCTCGATTCACTGTGCCACTTAGTGGTGGGATATATCTAGGCAAGATACTTGGGATCATCTTCACAGTGGCGAAGTCGTTTCCGAGCTTAGATAATCTTTTCGAAGGCGATCGGGATGGTCCTACTCGAGCAGTGGAGGAGGAAGCTGGCAATGCTCCCAAGGACGATGCTTGTAGACCTGTAGACACTCCTCACTCTAAAATGACTCCCTCAGTCATTAAGTCAATTAAAACTTCTTCAACTTCTTTCTTAGCAGCGCTGAGCTCGTCCAACATACAAGCTTGGGTCAGCTAGCTCAGGTGCGAAAAGAATTCAGGGACTACAGTGAATAATATGGGAACAAGGCAATGATCTCAAGGTGAATTAATCTCAGGTTTCGTGCTCAAATTCTCACTTAGCAAAAAGTATTCTCGGTGCGTGGCGTGATGGACTAAGTAGGGAAACTTAGCAACGGTCTGCTTGCAATGGGTATGATCCTTCATTAACTCTTGTTCGATCCGTTATGGTGCTTTTCAACGATTGGATGACAAACCTTTATTGCTTTTATGCCCGTTCGGAACGGAAGTCGAACGGATATATCGGCCCCAACGACTATATTGCTTTGTCATGGCGAAGTACTCTATGTCATTGTTATGATATCTCGGCGAAGTTCCAATTCTGCAATTTTTCTTTCTGCGAAGTATCCTTTAGAACCTCTTGTGACCTTACAGTATTAGCCCTTTTCTTTCTTAACTTTCTAGCCTTCTTCCCAGTGAGCTTTGTCTCAGTAATGCTTTTACCATTCTGATGCTTACCTTCTGCGGTCTTAGTTGCTTCGTGCTGTTGAAATTCTTTCCTAGGGTTTCCGGGTAATACTTCTTTTGTATCGAAAATAGGTAACTCAATCTTCTGTGGATCCTCTAGTGTTCTCTTAGCCTCGACATCAGGGTTGCTAGTATTAAATATCTACGATCAACTCTTCTGTTCTTCAATCAAGTGCACGACCCTTCTAGTCATAAAGTCTTTTATCTCTTGCTTCTTCTGTTCCAAAACTTATTCTTCCTCTTTTCGTTTGGCTTGTTCTTTATCAATCCAAGGTTTTCCTATGAGCATGGTAAACGAGGCGATGTCTTCAATAAATTTAATAATTTCAAAGTCTTCCTCTGTTGAAGTTCCATTGACAGTCATAGGTATCCGGGCGAGCCTTCCACACAGGTTTACTAGCTTTCTTCTGAATAAACTTGTTCTTCCTAGGGAAGGGATCATGCCAGGCTTTCTTATAGCTTCCCAAGTTCTTTTTGGCATAATGTTTACTTGTGTTTCTTCATCAAGAATACAGTCAATGTCGAAGTCCCCTATTCTTGCTTCGACTTGCTCCTTTTCTTTGAAGATCTCTGGTAATCAGACATCTTTATGTTCCTTCAGGGTTTCTTTTATCCGTATTAATTTTTTCTCTGATTCTTGTTGGGTTTCTACCTTTTCTGGATCTGCCTTCCGGTCTTCTTGATTCAAATTCAGCCTTTCCAACTTAGCGATCATTCTAGGGCAATCTAATACGTCGTGGTCCAAAGCTTTGCAACATAGACAACTAGGTTTTCTCCCAGGGCATTCTTTAGCAAGATGTCTTGGTCTTCTGCAACTGTAACAGGGAGTTAATCCTCTCTTTCTCTTCAATGATCCCCAACTCTTCTTATACTGCGCACTAGGATCATAGTGGCTAGCCTACCAAAATTTCTTTCTAGGATCCTGCATCCACTTGTTAGTCCAGACATTCTTTCTATGCATAGGTATAACATATCTATCATTATACTTATCAGATCTATTCATATCAAACTTTCTTTCATCTATTAATGCCCTAGTTTTTAAGCTAGGACAGAATCTATCAAACATACCTAGATCCATGCTCTAGAAACAAAAAATTTCACTTATCTTACTTCTACAGAGCATAAAACTTCTAGATCTAAGAACTTTTGACTATTCTTACCTTTATTAGAGCACAGAGCTTACAGATCTTACCTCTTTTCTATAGATCTGACTTCTTTCTTTCATAAATTCCCACTTTTACTTTTCTTAGAGCACAGAGTGTTCAGATCTTGCTTCTTTTCTTCGGATTTGATCTTCCTTTCTTCGGATCTGACCTTATTCCTGGCACAAAGCTTCACAAGTCGAGTAAAAATCTACGCACTAGGGCAACAGATCTACGCACAGAGCTTCCTTTTGCAGAAAGTTTTTTCTTCCTCAGTTCCCAACAATCACAGTTTCAGGTCTCGGCAACAGAACCATTTGTTGGGACAAGGGGCAGACCCAGGGTTCAATGCTTCAACAACGCACCAACAAAACCCTAACTATCAGCCCTTTCGGCAACATCTGCGAAGCAGATGAAGTCTCACCCGAGGTAGAGGCAGGGGTGGTTACAAGACTCAGGTGTCTGCAACCTTAGCTGGGACACAGATCTATGATTCTTACTTTTAGCAAGTACTTTAGCCAAGATCGTTCATCAATATTTAACCCTCAAGGCACTCCGCAGATGGCACAAAGCACCGCAACATTCACTTGGATCTAGGTTAAGTTAGCACTTAGCAAAAGTAAAATAGGTTTAGCACTCAACACTTTCATATATGTCAGATCGACACCCATACATCTAAGAAGCACAAAGCAAAGTGGATCTATCTAAGAGTATCATAGCAAAGCACATAGAATAATCATATCAAAGCATAACACATGGAAAGAAACCAACACATTAGGTCGAAGCACCAAGCATAACACACAGAGTTACTGTTGTTCACCCCCACCCTGGGACTACGTCCACAAAGTCTTCTTCTTCTTTATTAACTTTGGTCAATCAGGTTACAGCACAGAGCTCACACTTGTACTCCGCATAGGACAGGAGATCTGCGCGCACCTCGCCAGATCCTCCTTCCCCGGGTAGATCTAGCACAGAGCCTTCTTACAATCCATGCACTCAGCACTTACAACACTTGCACTCAACTCTGCAAGTTGGTCACATAATATACACAAAGTCTTTACTAGCACTTAGCTTATCTTCTTCTTCTTTCTTACATTGCTTAGCTACTTATTTATACTTTACAAAATAGGCCTAAAACATGGGCAAACCCATGGGCTGACATCCCTTTCCCATCACATTAACCCAAAACCCTAAAAAGGGTCCCAAAAGTGGGTCGAGATCCCGTGATCTTTGCTTTGCCTGGCGCTCTATCTTCGACAGACTGTCGAAGTCCAAAAACAGTCAAATATGACCAAGTGTTCCTCAAAACTTGGTCAAGGGCCAACAAGTGTTGTTCTCGGGCAAGAGCTTCTCGGTGTCGAGGTGGTGTTGTTTTTTATCCTGGAGTGGAGTGTAGTCGAAATCAGAGGATGGGGCTCTGTTTGGTCTATGTAGAGTTTCAAAGGGTCTGAAGGAAAGTGGTTGTTCCCCAACCTTCTCCAGGAAGTTGCCTATCTCCCTGGATGATACTAGTTTCAAGGTATCCCTATTACCCGTGGCTTTGTTTTTAGGCCTAGTTTTTTCTGGTGTTTATTTTTGGTCCCAGGCATTGTCTTAGTCTCGTGTGCAAGAAGAAATTAACCCTAAGGGTGGGGAGTTTCATGTTAGGCATGTTGTTGAGAAGGTTTAAAGGGTGTTTGAAGGTGGAGGTGTTAATTGGTTTGGTTGTTTCAAGGGATGTTATAGGAGCTTTCTAGTTTAGGTGGAACTACCCCCTGTTGTTTCTTAGTTTGTTTGGAAGCTCAAGGGGACATTTGGTCCTCCTGAAGGTGGTCCATACCTGTTCGCAATTCGGGGATGGGGAGAACAAGGTTTTGGGAGTCTGGTTTGCAATAGGTCAAGGCAATATCCTTTTCTTTGATGGGGACACTTCAATAGCAGAAGAAAAGGCCTACAACATACCTAAATCTAGTATGAGAGGTGCCAAGCACGGGGGGTCTCATAAACCTTCGATGTAAAGGAAGGCCTTGCAGAGGACCCAAGGCACGGGGGTAAAATGAGTTGCTAAGCAAACCAAATTAATCTATGATAAGCATATCCCGTGAAAAACAAAATAAAGAATGGACAAATGGGTAGGCAAAGCAAGACTAAGAAGCAAGGAGACCTTGAAGCAAATAATTCAGTAAGAGTTTCAGGATTGGGTTGAAGGCAGAGAGTTCACTCAATCCCAAGATACCAAAGTCTTTAGGGTTGTAGAGTTCCATTGGCTTGCAAAAACTCTCGTCGCTCTGTCAATGGATGAAAAGGAGGATATGCAAGTAGAGACCCTGTAATGTACCCAGCCACCCACAGGTCGGGCACGTCGCTTCAAGCCCCTCTGGACTAACTTATAATTCTGATCAAATTTTTAATTAATAAATATGAATGAAATATTCACATGTAGAGTTAAAGATTCATGCTACAACATAAAGAACTGAACCATATGTCATGCACAACAATAACCGACAAGCATGTATATTATGGATACAAATTTCATAGATAAATAAATACACAACGAAAATAAATATATAGCTAAATGAAACCATAACAGAGAGCACTTATCTTTAATGAAACAATTCACCAAATGGTTGTAGACCAAGGATGTTCCACCCAACCGTAGACATTCTTGTTCCAAGTCTCAACATCAATGTCACCCCCAAGCCAGGGCTATGAATCCATAAGGACGGTTCTAGAGTGTCACTCGGCTTCCCAAACCAGTCAACACTCAAGATCTCATAGGCTTTTAAACACTCACAACAATTCAAAGTACACCAGCTCTCTTCTACCCAGCCTGCACAACCCAAGAGAATGGACCCCCTTCTCTACCACGCAGTCCCTCAAGTTGACCATCTCCTTCCAGGGCTCTAGTGCATCTGGTCAATAATCTCCATGTTGGGACTCTCAAGATTCACAGTTGTGAGCAAAACTGAACACATGCCAAAGCATGTCAAACATGTTGGCCTTAATTATGGCTGGAATACACCGCCAATATTTACAGCCAACAAAACCATGGCTCCTCTCCAACAATTTGTTTTCCCTTCCCAAGCCAAACACGAATGAGGAAAGATGAGTGGGTGCAGGAATGAGTGGAGAGAGAATAGAATGAAAGGTGTGAACAATGGACAATTGTGTGAGTGAGTGAATGAGTTAGGAAGAAGCAACCCCCACAACAGACCAAAGATGGGTTTATGTATTTCTTGGAATTAAGGAACCAATTGGCCTTCCCCCCAATAAGCTCATGTAATTGTTATTCTCCATTAAAGAAAAAATGGGTAAACAAAATATAAAATAAATACTTATCCCCTCAAGCCCCCTCTCTTGTGGAATCATAGCGCGCTATAACTCTTGTCCTTGTCCGTCTAGTAGCCAGTGATGTATTTATTATTAATAATGATCAAAACATTACATTTCCTAGGCACATTGGCCTCTTTCAATTGTTTGGGCAGTTTGACCTTTCATAGATTAACAAAATACATTATTTGATACATGGCTTAAAAACCTCAGGTATTACATCCCCTCCCCCTTATTTTGGCATTGTCCTCAATGCATATACAAAACAAAAAACAAAATTTCAAAATTTATTCAAAAAGTTGTTGGTACTCTGCCCGCATGGCATCTTCATGCTCCCAAGTAGCATCCTCAGGACCGTAGCAGGTCCACTAGACTTTTACCAGCTCTATAACTCGATTCTGGAGCATTTTGACTTTTCTGTCCAATATTCACATTGGTTGAACCTGAAAGTCTCCCTCTGTCTCTACTTGAATCAGATGCCAATCAGTAACATGGTTAGGATCATGTACATATTTTTTTAGTAAAGAGACATGAAATACATTATGCACATTCATGGAAGCAGGCAATGCAAGCATGTATGCAACTAACCCTATTCTATCCAATATCTCAAATGGACCACGGAATTTGGCTGCTAGCTTTGTACAACTACCCAACTTCAAATAACTCTTCTTGGGCTTCACTTTTAAAAGCACATGCTCCCCCACTTTAAATTCTTTAGATGTATTGTTCTTATTTGCATAAACTTTATGTCTATCTTGAACTACCTTTAAATTCTGCTTAATTTTAACCATCTAGTCTTCCATATCCTTGAGCAATTCTGGCCCAAGTACCACTATGTCTGTTGGGTTGTCCCAACTCACTCGAGTATTGCATTTCCTACCATACAATGCTTCAAATGGGCTCATTTCCAATGAAGCTCGATACCCATTATTATAGACAAACTCAACCAAGTGCAAGTAATCTTCCCACTTAGATGGCTTATCCATCACATACATTCTCAACATGTCTTCAATTACTTGGTTAACTCTCTCTGTCTGCCCATCTGACTGTGGATGGTATGTTGTGCTAAAGTTTAGATTTGTACCAAATCCTTTAAAAAATCCCCTCCGAAAATTTGAAGTAAACTTTGTGTCTATGTCTGAGACAATTGTCTTAGGTATCCCATGCAACCTAGCAATCTCCCTCATGTAAATTTCTGCAATATTAGTTGTTGTGTGAGTCGTTTTTACAGGAACAAAATGAGGAACCTTTGTCGATTTATCAACCACTACCATGATTGAATCATGTTGTCTTGTTGTCTTGGGCAATTTAGTTATAAAATCAATGGTTGCCACTTCCCATTTCTTCTCTGGAATTGGTAATGGTTGTAGCAAACTCGTTGGGTGCCTATGCTCGGCCTTCACTCTGACATTCCATACATCTAGCAATGTAATCAACAATATCTCTTTTCATTCCTAGCCAAAAGAACTAGCTTCTTACTACTGCAATTGTTTTCTGGTAACCGAGATGTCCGACATATGGAACATTATGCATTTCTTTTAATACCAAATTCTTAAGTTCTTTGAAACTAGGAACATAAATTCTATTTTTATGCATAAGTAATCCATCTTCCCTCATCTCATGTTCTTTAATTTTTTGTTGTACATTTTCTTGTTGTAATATTTCTTTTACTTGTAGGTAATGATGATCTGTGACAAGAGCATCTAAAATCATGCTCTTTAAATTTGAGTGATGCATACTAACAACTGTAGCATGCATGAGATGTACTCTTCTACTAAGTGCATCAACAACTTTATTTTCTTTTCCTTTGATATACTTGATGTCAAATTCGTATTCACTTAAAAATTCCAGCCAACTCGTTTCTCGGGCATTCAAAGTTGGTTGTTCAAAAAACTATTTCAGACCATTGTGGTCTGTTCTTAATTCAAATCTATTCCCCATGAGATAATGCATCCACAACTTCAATGCGTGAACAATGACAACAAGTTCCAAGTCATGCGTGGCATAGTTCCTCTCATGTTATTTAAGCTTTATGGACTCATAACCAATGACATGTCCATTTTGAGTGAGGATTCCACCATGTCCTTCCTTGCATGCATCTATACATATCACAAAACTTTCATTTGGGTCAACAATCTTTAAAACAGGTGCACTAGTAAGTAATTCTTTCAACAAATTAAAGTTCTCTTCACACTTAGATGTCCATTCAAATTTAATTCCCTTCTTTTGCAAGGAATGAACAATCTTAGAGAACCTTGTTATAAATCTTTTGTAGTAACCATCTAATCCCATAAAATATCTAACTTCTGAAACATTCATGGGTATTGGCCATCCTCTAATGGCTTTAATCTTCTCTGGATCCACTGCTATACCTTGTTCTGAAATAATGTGTCCCAACAAGTAATGGATCTGTTCTTGGTAAAAAGAACACTTACTAAGCTTGGCATATAACTGATGTTCCCTCAGCACTTGCAATATCAATCTTAGCTGATGTTCATGCTCTTCCTCTGACTTAGAATAGACAAGTATGTCGTCCAGGAATACTATGACGAACTTATCCAAATAGTTTTTGAATTTGTCATTTATTAAGCACATAAAAACAGTTGGCGCATTGGACAGTCCAAATGGCACCACTACAAATTCATAATGCCCATACCTGGTTCTAAAGGTTGTCTTATTAATGTCGTTTTCCTTGATTCTTACCTGATGGTACCATGATTTCAAGTCCATCTTTGAAAATATCTTTGCCCCTCTTGGTTGATCAAAGAGGTCATCAATTTTGGGTAGAGGGTACTTGTTCTTCATAGTGGATTTATTTAGCTATCGAAAGTCAATACACAACCTCAAAGTTCCATCCTTCTTTTTGACAAAGAGTACTAGTGCTCCCCAAGGTGAAACACTTGGATGTATGTACCCTTTCTTCGACAATTCTTCCAACTGCATTTGTAATTCTTTTAATTCAAGTGTACTCATTCTGTAAGGTGTTTTTGATACTGGGGCAACTACTGGCACTAAATCAATATAGAAATATATCTCCCTCTTTGTTGGCAACCCTGGTATTTCTTGGAATACATATTCAAATTCTTACAATACCAAAAATTCTTCAAGGCTTGGCCCCTTTGTCTTTTATGGCTCCTCCACATGGGTTGCATACAATTGACATCCTTTTATGAAACATCTCTTCAGTTGTAAGGCCAAATCTCCCTTATAGAGATAGATCTTGGAACTCCTTTCACAGTGCTTTGTTTTCCTTCTTCATCAAGACATGTAAATGTCTTATTATTATAACAATCTAGGACAACATGATGTTTGTCCAACCAATCCATTCCAATTAGAATATCATAAGACCCCATTGGTATAATATTTAGATCAACATTAGTATTCACACCATTAAGACTTATGGAAGAACCTGTGACCATATCATGGATTCTCCTTTTGGTTCCAGTGGCTAGCTGAACCAAACTTGATTTTTCAAGCTTACTTTTCTCCAAATGTAATCTATCCACTATTTTAGGATCAATGTAACAATGATTTGCTCCTGAATCAATTAAAATAACAACAGGTTAATTAATGATCTTACCTTCCACCTCGATCATATTGGATTGGTACTCTGCTTGTCGATCATCTAAGGTTGCATAAATTCTTCCCATGTCTTCTATTGTTGTAGCCTCGTGGATGTTGTGCACAGTCTTCACTTTGTCCTTTATGTGAGGGCAATCCTTGTACATGTGATCTTATTTGCATCCCCAACATTGGATTGGTGGTCTTCCCCTTTTTCCCAATGAGTCTTCTCTCTTGGATTCATCCTTAGCATATTAGTCTTGATGATTTTTATTAGGGCTATTTCTATTGAAAGGAGGTTTGAATCCATTCCTCCTCTGATCAGATTTCTCCTTCTTCTTATCCTTCCAAGATTTCTGCAAAGACTCTCTGCCCTTTCCTTGCTCATACAGGTACTTAGCCTTCCTAATGGTCTTAGTCAAAGTCCTAGGTTCATCATATTGAATCTTCTCTTTATAAAATGATGGCAGTCCACTCAAAAACCTATGTATGTTCACCTTATCATGTTTTATAAACCCCACATACTTTAGTAGCCCCACAAACTTCTTTTCATACTCTACCATGGTCATGATTCCCAGCTTAAGTTCAAAGAAATCCTGCATTTTCTTGTCATAGAAGTGTTCTGAAAGGTACTCCTTCTGAAAATATTTCTTGAACTGCTTCCAAGTAATCATATTCTCATTAATGTGCTCAACTTGCTTCAACTGATACCACCACATAACAACTTTCCCATGTAAATGGTATGTGGAAATTCTAGCTTATAGGTTTGATGAGTAGTTATGCAATTGAATATACCTCCCGATTCATGTTGACGCTTGAATCCATTAGGACCGAAACGACAACTTCACGAGGATGCAAATCCTTCTGCGTTTTTATAGAGGTGGTACTCCTCTGTTCGAGATTTGTAAAATGTGAGACTTTTTAAACAAGTCCGTCAAAAGGAAGTAAAATAGATATGAAAGAAAACGGAAAAATGTTTTTTTATTTTTTGTTTAAAAAGAGAATTCATGCGAATGGACCAAGAAACACACACATTCATACATTTAAAGTAAATAAACATAAATTCTGCACATCCATCATAGTAGGGCTAAAGATTTCTTATGACATAAAAAATTAAAAGAAAATGATTTGCATGCATAAGAGAACTTTGACAAAGTGATACATGGGTAGCTCAAATGAAGATAACGATAGATCAACCTCAAATACTTTATATTCAGAAATTTTGGGTTACAAAGTACAGTCGAGATTGTTCCCAAAATAGTTCTCTTGGAATTTCTAAAATATATATAGTTCAATATATATTCTCTGAAATTAAAATGTGTTTGTCATAATGACTGGGATTGGGGCTTCCGCAGACCATAAAGAAAATATGTATAAGAATTAAGTTCATAGAAAGAAGAAAGTGGGCAGTAGAAGGCAGCAAGACCTGGTAAGAAGAAAAAGGAAATTATTAGTCTTCGATTAAACCTTTCTATTTAAAGAGGTGGAGTAATTGGATGAAGAGATTGATAAAGACAAAAAGATGTGATCAATATAAACTTTCTATGATGGTATCTCTTCCTTGTTACTTGCTCGTTGATGTCCTTTTATGGCTTTCCTTGGCGGTTACAGGAACCGTCTCAACTGTCATTTGCCCTTCATCGGTAAGTTTGTCGACATCCTTTTTAAACCACTCATCGATGTAGCTCCTCATTGGTGCCACGTTGATTTCATGCCGGATTTTTATATTGAACAGCTCGCCTTCCAAGTCCCTTAGATCAATAGAAATCAACTAGCTCCCCTTCAAGATCTTGATTTTTAATCGAATAATCAACTAGCCAGATTTCCACATCATCTTCACTATACTCAAGGATGTCGTAGAATTTTTCAAATGACAACCCCTTGAAGATCTCAACTTGTTCGTCAAATGCTTGCTTGGTTAAGAACAACAAGTTGAGTATCAAATTGGGGTCTTGGACCTCATTGGTGCACCCAACTAAATCTATCTCAGTTACCCTTTTGAAGAATTCTTCTCTTCTCGTTATGGCCTGGCTGCATGCTTGGACAATAATATTCAAGTTTTTAACCTTTTCCTTCTAGTATGCATTTAGTTGTTTAATCTGGTTCGGAGAAGGGAGATCCTCCTCTCTTCTTCTCAACTTTGTCATATTGGTAACTTTAAAACCGAATGGTACAAATTCATCGAGGTAGAAACCTTCCTCGTTTTTCAAGTCTACTTGCAGATATTCATGAAAAACATGTGCTCTAGTTCCAAAAGAGATCATACTCTTTGACATCTCCCAAGCCTCTGTTATTAATTCCATTATTTTCTTGATATTCTTATCCGCATAGCCCCAGGATGATGTGAGAAGGCTTGTCGATCCTTTTAATTTTGTTGCGGGTGTGCTAGACCCGATCATTGCTAAAGGACTAGCAAGTACTAGAAGAGGCATTAAAGATTCCTCCAATTCTTTGATTCGCTCTTTTAACCTGACATTCTCTGCTTCAAGGCCTCCAATAGAATTATCTAGAGCATATCCAGTTGCTCGATGAATTTGGGAAATTTGGGAAGGCCGCATGTTCTATAGGTTAATCTCTAAACGAGATTTCCCATTTTTATTCTTTATGTCTCTTTTCTAAATAATCAAATTTTTGGACTCGCTGTAAAAAACAACGCTCTGAAATACAAAAGACTCCTCTTCGTCGAACGTCTCGGTCTCAATTATTTCCATCTGAGGGTTCTGGTGAGAAGTGTTCTCTAGCTAGTCGACATTGGGGAACACTTTCTCGATGTCAATTTCGAGTTCCATATCCTCGAGGGAGAGGTCATGGATGCCACTTTCGCCTCGAGGTCCCTCCTCTTCTTACACAATGTTTTTCTTTTCTTCCTCCAGGGAAGTTTACGAGAACTTTGAATTTTTGAGGAAGGAGGGTTCTTATCTCCTCCTCCGTCTGAAGAACTATGAGTTACTTTCTTAATTTGGTGGGTTGTTGGAGCGCTGCTCCGAGACGCTGTACTCTTTGGAGTGACAGTCGAGGATTGGGCACTTTTCTCACCCAGACCTTTTCCTCTTTGTTTGTATGACTCATTGGTGTTGAGTATCGTTTCCAGGTCACCAGTGTCACGAGTAGGAGTGCCTGAAGCATTGTCTCTGACTTCATTCAGAATAGCATTAACGAAAGAATTGTTGAAACCAACAATGAATAGATGTTCCACAAAAATACCACTAGGGTCGAACCCTTTTACTTTTTCAGCATATTTTAAATTGAGGATGTGGAAGTGGCTCGCGACTTCATCAATCTTGATCATATTTCTGAATATGAAATCCCCAACTTTCCAAGGCAGAGGTAAGAATTGTTTTTTTATCTTTTCATGGAAAAAATGCAACCAATAGTTGTACTGCCTTGTTATTTCAACAACAAACATTTTGTCAGATTTGTGGCACAGAAGGAAGGAAGGATTTTCTTTGGACCAAAAAATCCTTATAACATTATAATTATCCATTTGTTCTAGTGTCCCCTTCCTATCCAGAAACTTACTCACATGGTTAGACATCCAGGGAGTGTCCTTTCCAAACAACAAACCTTTAAAAATTGAGACAAAATCATTACAAACTTCATAAAAATGTTGGGAGGCCTTGTGCCTCCACAAAGTTTGATACCAGAAGGTTACTGGGTCGAATTCACAGTTTACCTTCTTACACACAGATAACTCGGGAACTGACAGCAATGCGCTATTGTGAAAACCAAATAAGATGACATAAATAATTTATTCTCCTTCTTGTATTGCGACAATTGGGAAGAGATTTCAATGGAAATCAACTTACCCCAGTCGAAGATGGCCTATTCTTTGACCGTAAAATATAGAATGTAAAGAATCATCCTGGAGATGTTGGTTGTAGTTTCTTGTCATGTTATCTTCGTAAAAAGCCATGCAATTTTCGGGAAGGGATTTTTAAATGAGTCAACCTGCAATCTCCTGATGTCATCGGGGATGGCTGCTAGGTTCTCTAGGAATTCAGGTAAGAGGTACAGTCCATTGTCATGCTTCTTTAATAACTCCCTGCAATCTTCACCTTTGAATATGAGCGTTGGCTCAGGAAGTCTCAATATCTTACGAAATACTTGAGGCGATAGAGAGATAGGGGAATGGTCCTGTAACTGAATGATCCGTTGGCTTGAAATATATCTCTCGGTGCACCAGGTGACCACCTCCTTACAGTCAAAGACTTCGGGGACACAACCTACGCGTGCAATTTTAGACGTCCAGATTACTTCCTTTTGGGCAAAAGGGGATGACTAGTAGGAATATGCTCTAGACCACTGAAAACTTTGATCCTTGTGCCCAAAAATATTCGGTGTATCTCCACATAATTGTTTTCTAGTTGCTGCCATAAGTTGATGAGAATGTTCCCTTGCTCCAAATTATGTTAGGAATGAATGCTGGAGGGGGATGATATAATCCTTCGTAAATCATGTTTTAATGCGTTTTAATAGGAGATCTCCTCCAGCCTTTCGCTTGTTAATGACCATCCTTTCGAACCTGTATGGTAAGTTATTAGCATTAAAAGCATAGTAAATGTGCATTGGGAAGGGTGCGAGGGTGGCGGGGATGGATGGTAGCAAAATATGATTTAAGATTTTTTGTGAACCTGCGAGTCCGCGACGGTATAAGGTGTGAAATTGGCTAAGTATGGAATGGCGCGACAGTTAGATGGACTCGTGTAGGCAGAATGAAACTTTTGAAATTTCGAGGAGTCTGGGGATCGAAATGTAGATAACAGAACCTTTTTAGTGTGATTTGTATATCACGGAACACAGGAGCATGAAAGTTTGAATCCGCAACTCGGGAACCAACGATCGTAGAATCGACTAAGTATGGGACAACACGACGGTCGGTCGGACTCGTGATGTAAATTTATAGATGGAGATGAGAAGTCGTAAGTATGCCAACCCGAGAACTTGCGATTTGAAATGCGACTAAGTGTAGGACCATAAAGGGATACTAAGAGGAAAAAAGAAATGGGAAAAAACGGGTAAGTGTAGAAGAGGGAAAAGAAAGGGAGAGAAGAGTTCGGGAAAATAGAAAAGGGAAGGGAATTTTTGGAAGCAAGAAATGACCTCAACAACAGGCTCCAAATGTGGGATGATGACCCCCTATGGGTTGTCAAGAATCCATAATCTCTCGTGACCAGGTGCTTCCGCCCATTGGGCTATGGAGTCAGATTAAGAATATACAAAATGAAATAAAATTATGTACAATGAGAATGAAAAAAAAATGCTAGGAGAAGAAACCTTTCAGATGTTTCTCATTGATAGGAAACATTAACCTTTTTCCTTTCATGTCTTGGAGCATATATGAGTTGAAGCCCAATATATTTTTGACGACATAGGGTTCGATCCATATTGCTTTGAACTTTGAGTGCATGGATGGATTTTCCTTGGCTTTGTTCCAATTCAATACCAGTTCTCCCTTCTAAAAAAATTTCATAGTTGTGCTTTGATCAAAATATTTCTTGATGCTCTGCTGCCTCTGAGAAGTTCGATTCAGGGCCTTGCTTTGTTCCTCTTCTAGCTTCAACAATTGATTGATCTTTTTCTAGATAGGCAAAGTGTCTTCTATATCTTCAGTATTAACCACGAAGATCAATGTGTTAAGCTTGAGGTTAATTGGCATTTTTGCCTCTTTCCCATAAACCAATAGATACAAAGACATCCCGGTACTTTCTTTTGGGGTTGTCCTGCTTGCCCATAATGATTTTATCAAACTTCATATGTCAATTACTCTAGTTGTTATCAACAATTTTCTTCAATATCTGCATAAGTGTTTTGTTCATGGACTCTGGAAGGCCATTTCCTTGTGGATAATAATTCGACGACTGGCCCATAACGATCCTGTATTTCCCGCAAAACTTTGTGAACTTTGACCCAATGAAGATTGAACCATTATCCGTGATAAATTTATCAGGGACACCAAACCTTGACAGAATGTTGTCCTTGAGGAATCCAATCAATTCTTCGGCGTCAACCTTCTTTAGCGCCACCGCTTTTGGCCATTTTGTGAAATAATCGATAGCTATTAGAATGTACATATGCCACTTGCTAGATTTCGGATTAATGGGCCCAACAACATCAAGTTCCCATTGGGAGAATGGTTGTTCCACCACAATCGGCTGCAGAGGCATCACAACTTTCTTCATTTTTCTTGAAAATTGTTGGCACGACAAACATCTCCTTATTGCAGCATATGAATCCCTGAAGATTGACGACCAGTAAAATCCCTCTCTGATTATTTTGTGGGCAATTGCAGTGGGTGCAAAGTGTCCACCACATATTCCCTCGTGGAATTCTTTGATCAGTCCTTGAGCTTGATTCTCATCGACACATCTCAGTAGTATGCCATCAAAATTTATTCTAAAAAGTATGTCAACAATCAACACATATTGGTTCGCCTTCATCTTGAGTGTCCTTCCTTCCTTCGAACTCATTGTAACAGGGAATTGCCCGGACCTTCAATAGAATATGATATCTCTGTACCATTCTGAATCAGCTAATGGTTCTTCAACTGAGATTGAAATCATCCCATCGACTGAATCCCCATTCACAAACCTTGTCCTTTTATTGCCTTCAACGTTTTCATATCGATATTATACCCTTGAATTTTCGCTAACTAGTTAGCCCATTTCCCTTCTCTCAATTGTTGATTTAGAAGTATATTAACGAGGACAAGGGGACATAAGCTATCACATGGGATTTTAGTATATACGTCCGAAAATGTGCCATGAATTTTACAAGAGCCAAACCCTGTTTCTCGAGTTCTGAATACCTCAACTCATAGTCGTATAGAGTTTTTCTCATAAAACTTACCTGGATCTCTTCTCCATTGCTCTTTTTCTAAGTGAGGATGGACACAACGACTGACTCTGTAGCAAATGAATAGATAATAAAATCCCTCTGAAAGTCTGGACTGATGAAAACGAGAGCAGTGGTGTTGGCCCCTTTGATATTGTTAAATGCTTCATGAGTATCTGTTGTCCACTCGAACCTCTACTCCTTTTTCAACAACAAATTGATAGGTTTTACAATGCTTGTGTAGTCATGGACAAATCTTCGAAGAAAATTAATTTTCTCGAAGAATGACTAGACTCCCTTCTTGGATATCAGGGGGTTGAGTTCATTAATTGCTTTAACTCTTTCTGGATCTATGTAAATCCCTTCCTTGCATAAAATGTGGCCCAACAACTTGCCTTGAGTCACAACGAACATGCATTTCTTTGGGTTCAGAGAAACGTCGTATAATCTACATCTTTCAAAGACTTTTCTTAAATGATGGATGTGATCCTCCCTTTTGTTTGAATGCATTGTCAAGTCATCTTGATAGTCTGCCATAAAGTTTCCTATGAATCTGTTGAACGCATGATCCATGGCCCTTTGGAACGTGGCTCCAACATTCTTCAAACTGAAGGGCATTCTAGCGTATGCATATGTTTCCCATGGTGTGATAAATTTTGTCTTTGCTCTATCTTTCTCAGCAACTAAAAATTGATTATATCTAGAGAAACCATCCAACATAGACATGCATGTTGATATCGTGACTTGTTGTAGCAGAAACTCCATGTTGCGCAGCGAAAAATTATCTTTTATGCTCGCTTTGTTAAGATCTCTGAAGTCGACGCACATTTGGATTTCCCCGGTCTTCTTCCTGACAATCATCAGATTTGAAAGCCAATATGAATGTCTGATGAGATAGATTATCCCTTCCTTCTTCAACTTCTCCAACTCAATTTTTACCAGAGGCTTCAGCTTGGCGTTCATCATTCTTATTCTTTGTTTCACCGGTTTGGCTTCTTCCCTCAAAGGAATGATATGTTCGAATATTGTTTTATCATAGGCCTTTAAATCGTCATAGGTCCAAGCAAAGACATCAATATACTCTTTGAACAAGGCAACATATTGATCAACCTCTTCGGGGGTGCAATCAACTCCCAAATTGACATATTTCGGGGACTAATCCATACCAATATTGAGTTTTCTTGTTTCTTGAGCCTTTTGAACTGAAACTTCTTCAAGAATATTTTTGGCATGATTGTTTTTTGTGAACAAAGATTGAGCTTGTATGCAGTCTTTGGGGACGACAATCGAGCTACCGTCTTCATCATCATCATCGTTTAACAAAAAATTCTCCAATTGTTCATCATTGTCAAACACTTGCAAGTACTCAATATTGTCGAGCATAGATGGCCGAAAGGCCCTTTCCACTTAGAAAGACGTTTTTCTTAGAACATCATATGGGTTTGATAATGAAGCCGCCAAGGCTAGCGAGTCGGCCTCGTGATTCTTATCCCTTGGAATGAAAGCAATATTGAAAGAGCTGAAAGATTCCATCAGTTCATTAACTCTTTTGAAATACAGCTTAAGTCTTTCCTTTTTTATTTTAAACTTTTGTGTAACCTGATTGATGACCAACTCTGAATCTCTAGTCACAATGAGATGTTCTATTTTCATTCCTTGTGCAAGGATCATCCCCTGGATCAAAGCTTCGTATTTTGCCTCATTATTCGTGTATGGAAACTCCAGTCTTACATCGTTAGGATGAGTCATCTTTTATGGGCTTACGAGAACAATTCCAACTTCATTCCACGATTTAGAACATGCTCCATCGAATGACATTCTCCAGCAGCCTTTAAAGCAACATTTTGTGCCCTCCAAGTCTTGAACTCATTCTAGGGTTTTGTTATGTTCCATGTACAAGATAGCATAGTTTCCAATACCAACGTCTATGTAATCTTCCATTAATTCATTATCCTTCTTCTTGAAGGAGAAAGGTATTTTGGGCTCACATGGTAATTTAATCATTGCTCCCTCTTTGCCTGGTAGCATCACACAACTGTCGTCGTTCATTATATATCCACCGATCATGGAGGTCCAATCTCTTCCGAGCAGAACCCCATATGTTGGGAGCAGGTCTACCACGATAATATTAAAAACTGTGATGATATGAGGAGTTGTTGTAATCTAAGCATAAAAATCCTTGATTTCTTTGTATGTCGACACTTTTATTGAATCAATGGAATGTATGCTCTCACCAGTTTCATAATACTTAGTGCAACTCATGCCCAACGCTTCCATGACCGCAAGTGGCATTATATTATTTATCGCACCAATATCAACTAAACAATTATGTAATGCAACATCATGGTTTTCAATTGATATGTAGAAGGGTGGAATTTTACCTCTCAGCTTAGTAGTCGATGAGCTCTGGTTCTGTTTCGGAGTGGTAACAACAACTTCAGTTCTTTCTGATGGATCATCCAACAACTTCAAGATGTTATGCCTCTTTTGAGGAATCTTCACCATTTCCGTAAAAGGAAAGGTTATCCTCAACTTACTGAATTCCTCCATGACATTATACGTCATCTAAGTTGAGCTTGACGTCATGTGTTGTGTTGTGGTTCCAACTGTCACCTTCTCATTCAACACTTTTTCATTGGCTTTTTCCTTTTCTTTTTCTTTTTGTTTTTCTTTGTTGGAGTCGCCTTTATTCTTTGGTCTATTTACAAACCCTCTTGTCTGGGTGACATTTTCTTGCGAGTTAGGATCGTTGTCACCCTCTCCACATATATACATGGAGGTCTCACACCTGTCAATCTGCACAGTCTCAGAGCTTTCATCATGTAAGTAATAACCTTCTTGCTCGGTCAATTGCTCGTCATAGACATCATCCAAAACAACTGCGTTTGGGGTAGGCTGTCTGGGGACCCTTGGTCTTAGTGGGTCTTCAGTATTCTCGAACCTGAATCTATTTTCGGGGGAGGGTTCCTCCTTTGTTTGGGAATTGGAATTCTTGGATTCGACATGTAATTATCTCCCCTTCTTAGCTTGGTTATTTTGTTCTGCATCTGTTTGATGGTTTTATTCATCTGCTCAATCTCAATTCTTTTCTTTGTTTCTCGTGTTGCCACAGGATCAACCTTTACGTCAGGTATGGTTCCCTTAAAAAATCCTCCTCTCGCCATTTGATTCTGAGCCGCCCAAGGTTTAAATTCTTTGTTCTTTCTTGAGCTGCAAGCTCCTTGATTATCAATATTCAATCCTCCCATATGCCTTTGTACCCTTCCCAGTACAATGTCGATGTCAGCGCCCATTTCAATCATAATTTCTTCCATCTCAACGGCCTTAGTCATTGCTTCCTCCAGAGTATCCATTTGGGATGTTTTGATGACGTATTTTACATTTGGGGGCATTGCATTCTTATAACAATTGAGAATGACCAGATGATTTGGTCTTTTGTCTTTTGGGATTCTACTCAAGGTCTTATTGAACCTGAGATTAAAATCTCATATCCTTTCGTTCTTCCTCAACCCAATCTGGGTGAAGTCTATGAGGAGGTTATGGTAGGCAATTAGGGGAGAAAACATAGTTAGGAACATGGCTTCAAGGTCGTTAAACGAGCGAATGGATCTACTGGGCAATGTTGTATACCATTCATAAGATCTTTCTGATAAAGTTTGAAAAAACAACCTCACCATGACATCATCATATTCAACTCAGTGAAAGTCACAAACATCAAGAAATAAGTGCAGATGCCTCTTTGCATCGATTGTCCCATCTCTAGAAAATCCCTTTAAAGTGCCCTTAGGGAGAGCTGGGAGTTCATGTTGTTCACCTATGAGATTAAGAGGGGAATCTCTTACCCTCGTTCTATTTCCAAACCCTGGGATTCCTTGGTTTCTTGCGGCGTCTCTTTCACCTCCTTGTCTCTCCTCATGATGCTCGATTCAAGGTTTTTCATCTCTTGCTGCCATTTTTAAGGAGGTTCAGAATCAAACTTTTCACTTCTAAGGACATAGAGTTGATTACTTTTACTTTGGGTAATGGGTCCCTTGTATTCGTCCAACTTCAATCTCGACCTTGTTCTTGTGCTGCTCTAGCTAATATTTCATTTCTTTGATCTTGTTGTTCTTGTCTCCTTTGTCTTTAGAGGATTTCTCTTTCTTCTTCTTGGACTAAGATCTGCAGGACCCTTCTAACTATTCTCGAGTATGCGCTGTTGATATTACCAGATTATACAACTAGTGCAAAATACTTCGTTGATTATTCAATCCAATTTCTAAATGGGGTTGATTGCCCTAGGGTAAACTCATATATTATTTAAAAATGTTGGGCCAGTTTCTGAATTTTCAGTTCATGTCCCCGGTATGGTCGCCAAAAATGTTGACGCTTGAATCCGTTAGGACCAAAATGAAAACTTCACGAGGATGCAAATCCTCCTGCGTTTTTATAGAGGCGGTACTCCTCTATTCGAGATTTGTAAAATGTGGGACTTTTTAAAGAAGTCTGTCAAAGGGAAGTAAAATAGATATGAAAGAAAACGAAAAATGTTTTTATATATTTTGATTAAAAAGAGAATTCCTGAGAATGGACCAAGAAACACACACATTTATACATTTAAAGTAAATAAACATAAATTCCTCACATCCATCATAGTAGGGCTAAAGATTTTTTATCACATAAAAAATTTAAAGAAAATGATCTGCATGCATAAGAGAACTTTGACAGAGTGATACATGGGTAGCTCAAATGAAGATAACAATAGATCAACCTCAAATACTTTATATTCATAAAAACTGGGTTACAAAGTACAGTCAAGATTGTTCCCAAAATAGTTCTCTTGGAATTTCTAAAAAATATATAGTTCAATACATATTCTTTGAAATTAAAA
>SNQJ01S0040201.1:18295-28460 GCA_010110895.2 Picea sitchensis
ACAAACCAACCAAAGTGAAGATAGAAAAGTATATTCAATGTCAACCTATGCATATGATCAAGGAGTTATGCAATAAAATAAGAGTGATTTTATGGGAAAGGGACATGTCATTGTATTATATTAAATGAAAGTAGAAGATACAATTGGATCTCCTTGATGTTGCAATATTCCTTTCAGTGACCCTTGGTTCTAGCACACACACTTTCTCTACACTTGCATGAAGAAGATCCAATACAACTTGATAGACTAAATAGAGTCTTCAAGCTTCTATCCAAGCAGAGTTCTTCACACAATTCTTTCACCAATTCTTCATTCAATCTTGCTTAACCTTTTCCATGAGAAACCTTTCAATATATAGGAGAAGGAGAGATGGTTAAATGGATGAGGATGATCCCACTAAATCTGAGAAGTCAGTAGGATGCCAACCATGTGAATGCCAACTCATTTTCTAGAAGATTCCCTTCTAGAACCTTCGTGACCTCTTCTCTTTCCCAATCTTTGAAATAGGTTCACACCCTACCTATAGAGAAGGCTGCGAATAGTTTGTACCGTAAGTGTGGGTTGCCTATGAGAATGAAGGATTTTCGCACCCTATAACATAGGCAGCCTATGAACTCATCTTAAAAATATTTTTTTTGGAAGAAAACAGAAGGCACTTTTCTCAGGAAAAAAGTCCTTGTGGGAGCCTAAATACATCACTTGTAGAGACATCACCAAAGTGACCAAAATTATGTGTAATAGTCACTTAACCTATTTATAGGTCACTTAACCCATTTCTAGATCACTTAACCTATTTCTAGGTCACTTGACCCATTTATAGGTCACTTAACCTATTTTCCTCATTTTTAGGGTTAACCACTTTCCATAATTAGAAATTTCTCCATTACTTTATCATTTAAGTATTCCTCCTTGACTTTGTCATCTCACTTTATCATTTAAATAATATTCTTTGATTTTCTCACTTCACTTTAATATTTACATAATCCCTCTTGACTTTGTCACTTTACTTTATCATTTAAATAATAATTTATTCTTTGCAAGATCTTTGACTTCTTTGACCTTTTGGAGGTTCAAGCCAACATATGAGGTTCCTCCAACTTCATAAGGCCATAACTCTCCAACCGTGAGGAGTTATGTGACGTTCCACATACCACCAGAAATGGCATGACATGTATTATCCATATAGAATAGTATTACCTTCAAATATATTAAAACTCATACCATTATACGTTAAACAACCTTGGGTCCATTACCCAAACCTTCGTGCTACCGGAATTCGCTACCGAACTTTCTTCAAGGGTTGAAATCAATGACAACCAACCTTAATCAACAATCTCCCCATTTGGAATTGATGGAAACTCTCTAATGCAATACTGAAAGTCATATCACTCATGCTCCCCTTGGAAACATTCTTATGTCCTCTGCATCTCTGTGACCATTGCTCCCCCTAGAAACATGCCTCTGTCCTCTGCAGATCTGTGACCATTTCTCCCCCTGGAACCATGCCTTTGTCCTCTACATCTAATGAATATCTCCCCTTTGTCATCAATGGAAAAGGTATCTTTCCATATGGCGTTGCTCCCCTTGACTGAACTATCCTCTTTATGATGCTTCCTCGTGTACATCTAAGACATATAAGATAAGCATTCAAAAGCATTCATTTTGGAGTAGAAATAACTCCAAGTCTCTGGCAAAGATACTCAAAGGCTTCCCATGGAAGTGGTTCTGTAAATATGTATTCCACTTATTCTTTTGTGAACACATACTCAACTCTAATGTTCTTTTCTGCAACATGTTCCGATAGAAAGTGATACTTGATTGGAATGTGCTTCGTCTTGGAGTGCATCACTGGGTTCTTTGAGATAATGATGGCTTGTATTATCACAATATATTGGAATGGGATCATCATACTCAACCTATATATATGTCAAAGTTTGTTTCATCCAAAGAACCTGTGTACAACATGTTGTTGCTGCAATATACTCTACCTCGGCTGTAGATAGAGATACTGATGATTGTTTCTTGCATAGCCATGATACTAAACACTCACCCAAGTAGAAAATTACTCCACTAGTGCTTCGTCAGTCATTAATACAACCTACCCAATCTGCATTTGTGTAGGAAATAAGAGATAGATCCTTTTCTTTTGGATACCATAATCCAAACTCATGTGTTCCTTTGAGATATCTGAAAATTCTCTTCACTGCTAATACATGTGATTCCTTTGGTGCTTCTTGAAATCATGCAACCTGTCCAACTGTCTACATTACATCTGGTCTGGATGCTATCACATATAGTAGGTTTCCCATCATTGGCCTGTATTTCCTCTGATCTATAGAATTTGAATCATCATCTTTTCTTAACTTGCAATTGGTTTGCAGGGGAGTGATAACCGGTTTGCAATGTTCCATTTTGAACCTCTTTATCATTTCTCTAATACTTGGTTGGAGAAATAAAAATTCCTTGGTTTCTTTGACGTATCTGAAGTCCCAGAAAGAAGGATAGTTCTCCAGGTAATGACATTTCAAATTCATGCTGCATATCCGTTGCAAATTTTTGGCTTAACCTGTCATGATCACTACCAAAAATAATATCATCAACATAAACTTCAATTAATAAAATATTACCTTGACTTACCTTGATGTAGAGGTTGCTGTCTACACTTCCTTTTCTGAACCCTTCCTGTTGTAGATATTTATCCAGTCTAGAGTACCATGTTCTAGGAGCATGTTTTAGACCATACAAGGCCTTGTTTAATTTGTACACATAGTCTGCATTATCCAACAACTGAAATCCTTCTGGCTATTCAATGTAGAATTCTTCTTCAAGTTCCCCATTCAGAAAATATGATTTTACATCCATCTGATACACTTTAATATTTTTGGAGCATGCATAAGCTAAAATAAATCCGATTGCTTCTGTTATGGAAATTGGGGAAAATGTCTCTTCAAAGATGATTCCTCCAACCTGTGCATATCATTTACATACCAATCTAGTTATGTTCCTTGTAACCTATCAATATTCGTTCAATTTATTCCTGTATACCCACTTTGTGTCGATCACATTCTTATCCTTTGGTCTCGGAACCAATTCCCAAGTGTCATTTTTCTCAATTTGATCCATTTCTTCATCCATGGCCTTGTTCCAAAATTCATCCTTGATGGCCTCTTCAAAATAGGTTGGTTCAATCGTAGATGTGAGTGCTAGGTGTGTTTGTTCTGGTGAAGGGATTCTTCTTCTGGTCTCAACTCCGACGTCTTTGTTTCCGATAATATTATCTGAAGGATGATTCTTCTGTACTAGTCTGCTAGGTGTCTTTGGAGGAAATTTTTGAACTTGCTCTTCTGCTTCTATCGTATTCTCTTCATCTTCCTCTTCTACCTCCTTTTCATCTTATGCTTCTTCTTCGAAAAGTTGTTCCATTGATTCATTTTCTTCCTCCTTTGATTCGGGTCTACCCGTTTCATCAATTGTTACATTGATGCTTTCTACAACTTTGTTCAATCTCATATTGTAACACTTATATGCTTTCCTTGTACTTGAGTAACCAACAAGTACTCCTTTGTCCACATGAAAGTCAAACTTTCCCATTTTTCCATCTTCTCTTTTGATGTAGCATTTGCTTCCAAAAACTCTGAAGTGTTTCACATTTGTTGGTCTTCCTTTCCATAGCTCGTAAGGATTTTTTTCAGTGTTGTTTCTGAGCATTAATTTGTTTTGAATGTGAACTATTGTATGCACTTCATGTGTCCAAAATATATCTGTCAATTTCAAATCTATTAGCATTGTTCGAGCCATTTCCTATACTATCTTGTTCTTTCTTTCAACAACTCCATTCTGTTGAGGTGTCCTATCAACTGATAATTGTATTTTAATTCCATGACTGTTGCAGTATTCCATAAATTACTTTGAAGTGAACTCTCCTCCATTATCAAATCTCAAGCATTTGATTTTTTAATCCATTTGCTTGTAGATCTTGAAGTTTTCAAAAGCTTCTAACTTATTCTTGAGAAATAAAACTGCAATCATTCTTGTATAATCATCAACTAATAATATAAAGAATTTATCACCTTTTAAACCCTTTGTTGTAGTTGGTCCAACTAGATTAGTATGCACAATTTCTAGTGGTCTTGTCGTTGAATATTCCTTTGATTTGAACCTAGTGTTTGTTTTCTTTCCTTGTTGACAATGCTTTCATAAAGTGTTGGTTGGTTTTGTGATCCGGGTCATTTCTTTGACTGCTTCTCTTCTGCTGACTTTGACAAGGTTATTAAAATGTATGTGACCCATTATTGACGCAGACCCCTTCTGACCCTTGAGCCGAAGTCTGCTCTTAATATCGTTCGATCACTCCTTCGAGATGAATTAGCTCTTTTGATTCCCTGCTGGAATCTTAATTTCCTGATCCATAGGTCCTTCTTCTTACCTCACGGTCTTCTGCATATGACCATGAATTTCGGGTATCAACATTTCGGGAGATCAACTCATGTGCTTCCACCCTCAGCTGTTGAAATCCTCCTGGATCCCAAACAATCTTCTGGAGTTGTTCATCTGCTCCACTTCCCTATTGTTGTTGCTTCTGCTTTCCTACCCAGCTTCTCCTTGTTGACAGTCTCTGTTGACTCTACCATTAGCTTCCTGATCTCCTCGATCACTTCATCCAGCTACTCCAGTGGCTGGCTCTGTTCATGCAGTCTCCTCTGCTGCAAATTTTTTCTGCAGATGGACAGATCATCATGATCTCCCATGTCATCTCCTTCATCTGCTTCCAACCTCACTTGTTGGATGTGAAATATATACACTATCACCCTTCTCTCCAGGGATTCAATCTGTTCACACAGATCAACAAATCTCATGATGTCTGCCTCTTCTTCTTCAGCTTCTGCAAGCTCTAACGTTTCAGTCTCTTCAGCTTCCTGGCTGAAAATATTGAGCCACTCCTCAGAATGCTCATCTTCTTCCCCTACTTGGGCAGCTTCTAACACCTGCTCCAATTCTTCTTTGACAGTCATAGTTGGTTATCTTTCTCTTACTGTTGCTGCTTCATCTGCAACACAAATCCTTGCCTCAACTGGGCTATGTGGTAGGAATATTTGAATTCCCCCAATCATCATAAGATTCCTCCGATCTTCCTCTCGAATGGTGCAAGTTTTGAACTTGTCATCATCTTCATTCACATGGTCGGATAAACCATATGAATCTACATCTATCAGCATCCCTTGCTGATATGAACTCTCCTCCAAATCCATGAGACTTTAAGATAGCCTCATCTCTATTCCCATGCCCTCTTGGCAGTCCATGAGATCCCGCAGTGATATTGATTCATTGCCCTCGTGGCAACATGAAATTTCCCGACTGTCCTCATGACAGTCTGTGAGATCCCGCAACGACCTCAACTCTTTTCCCTCCTGGCAATTGGGAATTTCCTGACTATCTTCCTGACAATCCTTGAGATCTTCAGCTGATTCCAATTCATCCTCATCATCACTGAGATTTCTCCCAGTCTCTAGTTCACATACCTGAACCATCTCCTCAGTTCTGTCGAGGTTTTCAACATGCCTCAACCATCCTCTTAACAGCCTACGCTATCTTCTAGCCATCAACTCTTTGACTGGCCATTTTTCTTTTGCCTTCCTCATGGGCCATTCATATACCCATCGTGACTTATCATTATGTTGCATCCCAAATGCAATTTCATCCATTCTTGCACTCATATCGGTGAGTTCTTCATCCCATTTAGCTTCGCTCATCATCTCTGGGTCTTTCCTTCTAGCACTCGTATAGCATTTAGTAGCCATCTTATTGTCTATCTGCCCTCCTGGCAAATCTACCGTTGTCACTCTGTAACCCTGAGTGTTTGTAGCCTCTTCCACAGTCTTCCTAACTGTCTCCTTGATTGTTTTCTACCTGCAAACAACCATCACAGAGTCTCCAGCACTTTGTCTTCCTTTGCCTTCTCTCTGCCTAAAATATACAAATAGAGTTCTTACTCTAATACCACTTGGTGTGTATCAGAGTGCTCTTTCACCTCTAGCTTCCCTTGCCTGAAATCTACAGACAAGATTCAAATCTCTGATACCAAACTTGATGATGCACCACCAAAGACCCTACCTCGACAGGTCCTGCGCCTAACCTCCCGGTCTAAGGATCATTCATTCACTCCCCGAGCCAAAGCATCACTTTTTATTCCCTGTTGGAATCTTAATTTCCCGATCCACGAGTCCTTCTTCTTTCCTCATAGTCACTGTACACGACCGTGAACTTTTTCCCAAAATGGAATTTCAGGTTTTGGGACTCCTTAAGTTCTGATTTCAAGAGCCTCTGTCTTCTCGAACTCCCGAACACTGAAATTTTGAAATGTCGAAAAGGATTTGATCAACAATTAGCCCCCTGGGTTATGCCTTGGCCCGTATGACCACTTCTCATAAGACCGTAGTCTTATTCCCTTCGGGACTTATCAATACGAGAGCCTGACCTCTTGTCAACGGGACTCCCGAATTCCCGATATCTGAAATCCCAATGGACTCTTCCTTTTGGGACTTTCCCTGAAATCCTGGATTGTTGCCACGTGTCCTCCTACGATGGACGGTCCCTGTCGTTTCACGATTTCATGACTTGTGACACAATCTCCTCTGTCAACTCGAATCCCTGATATTCAAAATCCCAATGGAATCTCGATCTCCGCCACATGTCCTCCACGAATGGATGATCCAGATTGTTTCAGTGCTTCGCCACTCGCAAAGTCGAAAGACTCCTTCTTCTTCTGTTTCCCGATGTCCAAATCCCTGAAATGGGTGATCTCGTGACACACATCCTCCTTCCAGTGGATGGCTGCGATCCTTTCTCTATTTCGGGACTTTCCCCATGGAGTGTCCCAATCTCTTGTCCTCGACACCTCTGAAATCCCGAAGTCTGAAATCTCGATAGCTCAACTCCACCTTCAGGACTTTCACCTCTGTTGTTCACGAAGGCTTAACCCTCATGCATCTCTTGATAGATCCAATGGTTTTCATCTATCTGAGCGAGATCTGACGGCTCATGATCTTCTCTTCTCTATGCGCTCCTCCACTGCTTCTTGGACGTGGAAACTTCAGTGGTCCAGATCTCAATCTCTCGTCATTAGGACCTTCTCATAGAGCATCCAACAGTTATGTCCTCTCCTGTGCACTCTATGCATCTGCTCAATGCCCTCTTGGCAGAACTCTCAGAATCCTTAGTGATTCTGGTTCTCCCTAAACTCACAGCAGAGTTCTTCCTCAGCACTCTATGCATGTGCTCAATGCCCTCCTGGTAGAGCCTTACAGAATTCCTCAGAGATTTTTTTTGCAACTGTGTCTCTCATACATAGCCTTACCTCCAAGGTATTCATCAACCTTGAGGTCTTCCTCTGAGCCAATGATTTCAACTATTGTGCCCTCATGGTACGCCTTTGTCTGAACCTGCAGAATTTAGAAATGCATCCTCTATGCATGGCTATCAAAATCTGCAATGTTTTGTCACACCCTCCTGGTGTGAAGCCTCAAAGACCCCTAACCCTGAAATCAAACAACCCCTGCAAATCCATTCCTAACATACATCTACAGCATACAAAGAACACATAAAGACATTCACACAACACAGACAATATGCAGGAAAAAATTCTCTGGTTTGTATTAATAAAAATGCCTCTTTACAAAGGTGTTATGAGCGTAGACTTTAACAAGGT
The DNA here is from genome assembly GCA_010110895.2 of Picea sitchensis. Classification (NCBI taxonomy): domain Eukaryota; kingdom Viridiplantae; phylum Streptophyta; class Pinopsida; order Pinales; family Pinaceae; genus Picea; species Picea sitchensis. The sequence continues at coordinate 26,001 of SNQJ01S0040201.1, forward strand.
CTTAGCTCTTCTCAACTCTCTCTGCATACTCTGCTAGCTCTCTCTCTTCTCTACTCTCATAATACAAAGAAGATCTCCCGATCTTTTACATGAGGGGGCTCTTTGAGCTCTTCCCTCCAATCTACCTACCCTATTCAATTACATTGAATGGGTTGTCTAGTCCATAATCAGATCTAGATTTCAGCCTTACAAACATTCAAGGCTATCTACTCTAATGCCTGCGCAAAGGCATGGCTCCATGGCTCAACAGCCTACAACATTAATTACATTCAAATTCAAATTTGAAATGAGGTTGTGCCTCTCTTCATTGAATGCATGCACTGACGTGGGTTGGTTGGCTGGCTGATTGACATGGAGAGATGCTCCTGCATCAATTATTCTGTGGCATATCCAACTTTCATCTTCCTTTCCTAGAAAACACTTTTCATTTCCAATTTCACTTAATACATATATGTTGCTTGAAGTTCTCGCAGTTGTAGCAATCAATTTTCCTGAACCTTCTTTTCTTATCTCACACTTTTGTGAATCGAAAGTAACTTATGACCTTGGTCACACATTTGACTCACACTTAGAATATTATGTTTCATATCTTCTACTAGTAGAACATTTTATTCCTTGTTATTCTTGTTCCCAATTATGATTGTGCCTTTTCCAATGATTTTAGTTGAATCATCATTACCGAAGGAGATTGGTCCATCTATTTCCTTTCGTAATGTAAGAAACCTGTCTCTATCACCTATCATGTGTTTTGAACAGCCACTGTCAACATACCAACCACGTTTCTTCTACTTATCTTGTAGAGCGAGTGTGCATTCTTCATTTCTATACTGATCTTGCTTTCTTATCCATGTCATTTTCTGAGGTTCCTGTCTGTGACTGTTGTTATTATGTTGCAGTTCTCTAGGAGGGACTGTCATTATGCAATCTTTGGCCATGTGTCCAAAATTGTTACATTTGTAACATTCCACTTCAGTTCTCAAAGATTCAAACCTTTTATAACTTCTTCTCTGTGTTTGACTAGGCCTTCTTGGATAACCCCTTTGTGTATGAATTTCAAAGTTGTTTGTGTTCCTGTTGTTATCTCTACAATTCACAAATTTATGTCCAAAATTATTACATGCATAACATAAACCAAAAAAGATAGTTTGATACCTAGGAGTTGAATATCTTCTGAAAGGAGGTACTCTTATCAATACTTCTTCTTCCTGAGGCCTATATGTTGGTTGTTGATTCTGAAATCTGAATCTTCTCGGTGGAGGAGTGTTCATGTAATCTTCCTTGTAGATCTTATTATCCCCCTTGATTGTTTCTACATAGATTTTTGGATATGTTTCTTGATTTGTTGTTTTGGATCTTGATCAATTTTTTGTCTAATTGTATCCAAGTCCAGACTTGTCATGATGAGATTTTTGAATGCTAATAATGTCATCCAAAACTTTTGATTTGTTCTGCATATTTTCTTTTGAAGATCCTTTCTTAATGTGACAATCTCTACTTCCAAATTTCCAATGATCTTGACTTTTTCTTCTATTTGTTCTTTGAGTGCTTCTTCAATTATTTTATATTATTCTATTTGAACCTTAAAATTTGTGATCATTTGTTCTAGTTCTTGAGTGTCTTCTTTCTTATATAGTTCTTCTTGTAGTTTCTTGTTTTTATTCTTTTCTCTTCTAATAACTTATATGGCACACATTAATTCCTCTCGGTAGTCAACTTCTGCCTCTTTAATTTATTCTTCGACTTCTTCATATTCTCCTTCGGCTTCTTCATATTCTTCTTCGAAACCTTCTTTATCAGAGTCTTCTACTACCATGAATAGAACTCTTTCTGTCTCACTGTCACTGACCTCATCTTCATTTGATGATGAGATGTCTTCTTTGGTGCATAATATTTTCTTGAAAACTTTCTTTGTGGTCCTTTTTCTTTTATAAGTTTGTTTTCCTTTTGAGTAACCTTCATCATTTCTCTTTTTCTTATAAGGACATTTGTTAGCAAAATGACCAATACCATCACAATTAAAACAAATTAAAGGAAGCTTACCTCTATACCTACCATCAGTTCCCTTTTTCATTCTTTTGACAAAGTTGGCCACTTCTTCACCATCTTTCGAGAGGTTGCTGTTGCTGTTGTCTTCTTCTTTTTTCCTTCCCTTTTGCTTTGAAATTTTGGATGCTTTGAAGGCTACTTATTTTATATCTGGATTTTCCTGTTTAGTTCTCATTTCATATGTTGTGAATATTCCATTTAATTCATCCATTATTATTGAGTTTAGATCTGATCTTTCTTCTAGTGTTGATATCTTAGGGTCAAATCTCATAGGAAGAGATCTTAGTACTTTTTGAACAATTACAGATTCTTTGATTTCTTCTCCCAATCCTATGATTGCATTTACTATTTCATCAACTCGTAAAAATTAAGTTGCAATATTCTCATCTTCCTTCATCTTAAGTTGTTTGAACT
>SNQJ01S0040201.1:34529-46561 GCA_010110895.2 Picea sitchensis
TAAGAAATGATAAGTCAAGATGGTCAACTTAGTCCATATTATACATTGGGAGTAGTTATTACGTAAATAATTCTATGTATAGGATGTCAATACACAAAGCAACATGCCATTTAACTTACGCACCTTAATTTCTAAGCACAAGACTAAATCTACTTAACAGATTCAATCTAACATTCATAGCAATATCTATAACAAAAATGGTGAATACATGAATTTAATGTGCATCTTTCTAAAAGAGTAACATCTAATCACTTCTACAAGGTTTCCTAACTCTCTTATCGTCCAAGAAGAAGTTTATTCTCTGGAAGAGGAATCCCTTAAAATTTACTAAATCAACAACCCAAAATAACTCTCGTCCAATGAGATAGCATTACTCAATCTACCATTTAGGAATAGGCGTTGATGTTGACAAACTAGTTGAATCTTAAATTTAGAGCTATAAGAGTTCTAAAATAATCTTGATGTCACCTCATTACAATTGACATGAATGATGAAATCCTTCGAATAAATAGAAACCTTACATAATTTAGATTACATCATTTTTAAATGGTTAACATTTCAAGCTGAAAATTCTTAGCCATTGTGTATCCTTTAATTCCAATAATTTTAAGTAATAAATCAATATTAAATATTATGTCTACTATATTTTTTGCAACTTATCGGTAATATACATAAAGGTCTGAAAGGTCGGCAATGATAGAATTAATACTTGGGTTTGACAAAGTCGCCCTACAAGGTATTTAATCGAATTCCAACAACTTTACGAAACCCTTGGTTGTTTCCCCCTTCAAGAGTTCTGATCTGTATATAATAACACATAACGAAACAAGGGCTCCCTTCCCAGAATTGTTTTGGTTAAAATTCAGACATCCACCCTTTGCTTAAAAAAAGAAAACCGAGACTGGAAGGAATTCGTTCTCCTGTAGAAATTATTATCATTCTTCTCTCAACTAAATCTAAAATTTGAGCCTTGGTTCAAGCCAGCCTGTCTCCAAGTCAACAGTCAAGAACCTAAGAGCCAATGAGGGTATCCACATCATCAAATTCCATGGGAGGAACCTATAAAACCAAATGGAGTGTCGAGGAGTGAGTCCACAAGGACCGAAATTATGTGTGTTATGCATCCAGTGTTTCATTAATGGTAAGGATTTACTTACTCCCATGACCACTTGCAGGCATCTGGAGTACAAAATCGTAAACTCAAGATGCAATAAGAGAAATATGTTGATGCATGGGGAGGGGAGTGTTCAAGGAAGGAAGGCGCAGTTTTCCTCAGGTAGTAAGACTTAGTTTCTCACAGTACACCACTAATCAAAACTTTCTTGGAACCATACTAGTGGTTGTTTGAAAATATTGTAATTCAAATTCACCCAACTGACAGTGGTTTAAACTAAGCTCCATTTGTGCTCCCACTTAACAAAATTCTCGTAACTTCTAGGCATAGAATTCAGGGATTGAGAATCATCCCATCGCTTACGGCACAGACAGGGTATGTGATGGGGAAGGGACGAGTATGGAATGGGAAGGGACGAATCTCTATATGGAATAGACTTGCTTCACTATACAGAACATATAGTTTCTTCCATTCATTACTATCCCTCTCCCTCAGATGAAAAAAATTGTTATTCACCTCATTATATAGTGTTTCTGAATCGATAAATAGAGATGGGGGAAAGATAGATAGGGACGAGCATTTGAATTAAGTGTTAATATCTACCTGCAAAAAATCCGAAGCTAACTACATCATAAGGTTGTGAGGTCCACATTGCCTCGATTCAAGAACCAGATTCGAAAGAAATGATTCAAAACATTTCTTTTTAATGTCACGTGATGAGTAACTTGGCTTGGCTCGGCTTGTTTGGTTACTATGTTCATTTGGCACATGAGTCAATGATTGACCTTGGGGAATTAAATTATTATAATATGAATCAAAAGAATTTCTTGTTCCATTAATCGAAGTTCACCCTATTCCTATATGTTCATTGTCGGAAGGATCAAGATGCCCCCAAATCTCAATCATGATTATTTGAATGTTATTTAACTCCCAGATCAAGGTAATCATGGAGGCTCTTGGTTAACAATGTGACGCACAGAGGAAACAAGGGTGTTTTCTTTGTTTTTCCTTAAAGGAAACTTTACCCAGGAGATAACTCGGTAAACCTTGCAGCAAGGATTTATCTACGAGCAGAGTTAGGTACAGGAAAAATTAAAAATCAGAGCCTTCTTATTACAAATGAAATTATCAGACCGTCTTGCATGCAAGAGGGCAGGTACCCTATCGAATTGTAATTACACCAAAGAATGCCTATATACATGGAATAGAACATTATGTATATCAATTCTAATTCATTACCAACATCCCATTTACAATATTAAACTCGATTACAATAAATTTAAAATTAAGGAATACCGTAATCGATGAAGGATTTAATATGTTCTCCAACATGGGCATATCAAGCAAGGTTCTAATTAAACTTTTCAGAAGAACATACAAATCTGTAGCGGATTCCCTAGTTTAATTTCATTGTATTTTGGGATAAAACCATTAGACAAAAATCTAAGCATAAAGCCTACAAATTGGTAAATGGAAATAGCGAAATAAGATATTCTAGAATTTTTTGAGATTAAAAGAAATTCAGTCACAACAAATTTGTTCTATAATACACCCATCATGGGAATTGCAAAAAAATTGATATCAAAGTTTTTAATACAACTTAGGCGAAAATAAAATAAAATTAGATATATATCACCAAATCTTATTACAATTCAAATTTTAATGAGAATACTTTCACTCAAAAAGCTGGGCCTAGAAATGTTCTTCGACAAATGGTGATATGTATGTCCTCCCTCTTGTTAACCATAGATACTTCACTGGTACCTCCAGCCAACGCTAGGGGTACTCTTCTTCCCCCTTATCCCCGCAAGCCGAAAAGGGGCCACACACACAAAACCATAAATCCTCTGGCTCCCAACTTGCCTCGCAAGGTAGATCCACCACTCTCTCTCAAGCTGGGAATCCTAACTCTCATAAGTAAAATGAGTCAAAAACTTTGTAGCATAACTTTATCCATAACCAGTGTGATGTCTTTCCCCTCTTTACCATTTTATTTATATGAGTTTCCTTAATGACAACTCCCCACTTGCACAATTAATTCACTTTTTAATTAGATAAATCATAATGATTCCCCCCTTATACTTGTCACCCTTTCCCCAAGTTGCACAAGTAATTCCACATTTTATTTTAATTAAAGTCAATTTCCCTCACCCATCCTAAAAGCATTCCTTAAATCACTCCTAGTTGTCTCTTTATTCCCCTTATTTCCAATTAATGATTGACACCTTACTAAATATGAGTTGAGTTAAAATAGGAGTCTTCTTCTAGTTAGACTAGTGTTAACTAGACTCTAGATACCTTTCTATGCGTACACATTCTTTCATCTTTATTTGTTTCTCATTTTAGAACTTTGTTTTAATATTTTCTTTCACACATGTACCTTATCAAATCTTTAGATATATTTCACTCTTTTTAATTCTTAACTTGATTTAATTCATCCATTTTTTACTTAATTTCTAATTTAGTTTTAGTCTTCTTACCCAAACTTAGACTTAGGCATAAATTTTGAATAGGATTAGACTTTCATTTGGGGATGACAAATTAATAATTTCAATCCTTAATTAATTAAATAAATCTGGCAATGTTTAAATATTTTACAAGGTTTAATTATTCGCTCAAGGTTTTCTAGGCCACCTAGATTCATTGACTCAAATGTTACTTTCGGAACGTTCCCTTCAAGATGCACTACATGCTCCAAGGGTGCCACTCACCTTTGAATGGTTTTGGTAGTTTTGTAACCCTTGGAGTCAACACTCCATTCGGGCAACCTTGTGAGAGACTAAGGGCTTCTAAGTAATAAGGACCCTACCTTATTGTGCACCCCTTAGAAATATTTGTGAGTGATTGTCTCAGTCTGCCCTCACGACATCGTGGACCTCTTGAACTAGGTAATTGTTAACCTAAAATTCGAGCCACGGTGGGAGTTCTAGTAGGCTGTGACAGGGACTTTGCCACACCTCTCCCTCAATATCTAGTCTATGTGCATGGCCCCTTTACTCCTTATGTGAGTCAAATTAGCAAGCATTCATTATTCTGCATCCATCAATGAAACAATTTCAATGATCCATATACAAAATCATACAATAATCGATCATATGTCACATATGCATAAATGAAATACTCAAACCAATACAATCCACTCCATGACTCAGTCTAGAGTCCAAGGAGGTCCATTGATGCCCTCAACATCCGCAATCCATCAAGTGTCCTGCACACTCAAGGAAACTCATCAATAACATCTGTCAATACACATATAACAAATAACATAAAATCATAATCCATCAACATCATCATAAGAATCCATAAGAGAAACAAATAACCATGTACTATAACTAGATCACTTGCACACAAGTGTCCTCAAAGAATAAGTAAATAACATGTGCTCGCAAAAGCAGGATGTTACATACACCCCCTCTTGTTTTAAATTTCATCCCGAAGTTGTACAGTATATAAAATGCAGTAATAAAAGCATTTGAAAAGATCTGTATGTCTAATATATCAAACAAGTAAGGAAATGGTTGGCGCATATCATATGCATCCTCCCAGGTAGTCGAGTGTGGACTATAATTGTCCCATTGGACCTTGACCTAATTGATTGTTCGACGCCACAACTATCGAATGCGATGGTCCAGAATGTGGATTGGCTTCGCCGTGAGTGCACCCTCACCCAACACCTGCAAGGAACTCATTTCAATCACATGTTTAGGATCACTAACATAATATCTCAAAACAGATACATGAAAAACATCATGCATACACCTCAAAGAATCAGGCAAGGCTAGTTGATAGGCCACGGGCCCCTTCCTTTCTACAACCTCTAAATGTCCCACAAACCTAGGAGAGATTTTAGTACCCTTTCCAAATTTGATCAAACTCTTGTGCGGTTTCACTCGTAAGAAAATTCAGTCACCAAATTCATAATTATGGTCAACGTGATGTGCATCAGCATAACTCTTCTGTCGATCTTGTGCTTCTTTTATCCTTTTTCTTATTGTTTTCATTTGTTCTTCCATTTCTTGGATCACTTGTAATCATACCATGACCCTATCCTCAAGTTGATCCCATCTCAATGGCGTCTGACACGGTCTCTCGTAAAGAAACTCAAATGGTGACATATTAATGGTACTTTGATAGCTGTTGTTGTACGCAAACTCTACCCGTGGCAAGAACTCTTCCCAACACTTATGTTGTTCCATCACATACATACACAACATATCTTCCAAAATTTGGTTTGTTGTTTCTGTCTTCCCATCTATCTCAGAGTGATATGATGTACTAAAGTTCATTTGTGTCCCCAAATCCTCTTGGAAACTGGTCCAAAAATGCCCTATAAATACCGATCCTCTATCGGATATGATCCTTTTTTGGCACACCATGTAACCTTACAAGCTTGTTGACAAAGACTCTATATATGTCTAGCGCCTGATATGTTGTACGTACAAGAATAAAATGTGCACTCTTCGTCAGAGTGTCAACTACCACGAAAATTGAGTTGTGTATCCTTGTTGTTAGTGGCAATCCAACTATAAAGTCCATCGAAATGACCTCCCATTTCGATTCTAGAATAACTTGTGGTTGTTGTAATCCTACTGGATGTCTCTGTCCAGCTTTCACTTGCTGGCATTCTATAAATCTTGCCATGTAGCTAACTATGTCTTCTTTCATCCCTTTCCAGAAGAATAAAGGCTTTAAGTTCCCACTCATCTTCGTGATTCTTGGATGAGCCATGTACACTACTCTATGAGATTCTCTTAAGATAAAACTTATTAATTTGTCATTAGGTGGTACATAAATCCTATTATTATACCTCATCAATCCGTCATCGTCCAATGTACATCCTTTAAACCTTGGTACCATCATGGTGTCTTGTCCGATATTGTCCTTAACCTCCTTGTACCAGTCATCATCAATCTATAGAGACAAAATATTTTCTCAAAGATTCGTTTGAAGAGGTATTATCAAGAATACATGTGGTCTCCGACTCAATGCATTAGCCACTCTCTTTACCATACCTTTTATGTAAGAAATCTCGAAGTTGTATTCACTAAGTATTTTTGACCAACACCTTTGACATGCATTCAGTTCACTCTGTGTAAATATATGTTGCAATCTGCAATGATTTGTCTTTAACTCAAATATTCATCCAATCAGATAGTGTATCCATACTTTCAAGTCATATACTATTTCCAGTAACTCCAAATCATGCATTGTGTATGTTGGACACACCGACTACACTGAGAGGGGGGGGTGAACCATGTAGGGATCTTTTTCCCAAAACTTCCCTCTTACACAAAACTCATTAGTTAGCAATCACCATTAACGCATTACTCATTGTTGTCATTTATAACCAGTTAAATGTGAACACATATCAACAACATATATCAGCAATATATCATCAACAAATCATCACCACAAGGAACACCAAGAACACAAGATGTATGTACAATTTTATTTTTATTACGGACTACAATCCTTGGGGTTTTTCAGAAACAACTGAATAGAGTACAACAATACAAGAGCACCATATATATAATGCAAGACTCATATTACGCCCTCAGCACCAACTGATATGAGGAAACAATCCTCAAAAGCTATCAATATCTCATAGGTACGTGACTTGTCGGTAGTGCAGCACGTGTGTGTATGCACCCTACTAGTAGTACAACCTGCATGTGTATGCGACCAGTCTATACTACAACATGTGTATACTTCTGAGAAACTAGGGTTTTTCTTTGCTTCACATACTCAGATCCTCTTGAACCTGCAATCACATTCTCTTCTGTCTTTCATTGTCCAAACTGACCCACAGCCAAACACAACACATCTAATCTCTCCAACAAATTATTCATGCTCCTCAACCATACAATATGAATGCTACTCAATCATGTATAAGAAATCATCATACTATAGAAATCACATCAGAACTAAATCATAAGAGTGATACTCACTCCATCAACCAATACAGACCACATCACAACATCAATACCAAGAATGCCTTAAGCATTCACTACACAACAAGCAAGAGTATTCATCAAGACAAAAACATGACCATACCAGAGTCTCAGTGACAGATCTGAGCCCATAGAATGCAGATCTAGAACCTGCTTCAGTATTCAACAATCAGTCATCAGCTCAAACACCAATCTCCATGACTTCATCCACTATACATGCCATGTCTTCACATAGCCTGTGTGTGTATCCACCCTGGCCCATTACAGCCTGCGTATACTTCATAAACTAGGGCTTCTAAACCTCCGAGACTTTTGTCGTCATGATCTCAGACATTGCTAAAACTTTGATGCATCCATGAGATCCTCCAGATCTTCTCTCTCTCATAATAAATATCCAATACATGCTCAAGAGATACACACAAAACATCCTTGCAAGAATACACAAGAGATGCATTTACACAAGATACCCTTGCCTCTTATTTATACTTTCCAAGTAGCTTCCTTAGAAGCATCTTCTAGGTCACTTAACCCACTTCTAGGTCACTTAACCCATTTCTAGGTCACTTAACCTATTTTCCTCATTTCTAGGGTTAACCACTTTCCATAAATAGAAAGTTCTTCATTACTTTATCATTTAAATATTCCTCCTTGACTTTGTCACCTCACTTTATCATTTAAATAATCTTCTTTGATTTTGTCTCTTCACTTTATTATTTAAATAATCCTTCTTGACTTTGTCACTTTACTTTATCATTTAAATAATAATATCTTCTTTGCAAGCTCTTTGACTTCTTTTACCTTTTGGGGCTTCAATCCGACATATGAGGGTCCTCCAACTTCATAAGGCCATAAATCTCAAACCATGAGGAGTTATGTGACATTCCACATACCACCGGAAATGGCATGACAAGCACTATCCATATAGGATAGTTTCACCAACAACTTCATTGATCTTCATCTCATTATTCCAAATTCAACCATGGGTTCTCCAACCATTCTTCTAGGATAACACATACGTAAAGCGTCTTCCCATGACGGATTTCACCATAATTGGACCACTTTGGAGTTCATCCATTTGTGCACTTTATCAACCATGATAATACTATAATGATCAATCTAACTATGCATCATATATCAAGGAAATCACATCGATCCATCTTTATCTTTGCATCATGTATTAATGATAACTCATTGATCCATATTCATCTATGCATGACATCATATGCATCATATACTTGACATCTATCCATTCTCTTCAAGGACAATACATATTATATTTGACATAAATCATCAATCAATCAATCCTTTGGCATCAATCAATCACTTGACATCAATCAATCAAACCATGGCATCAATGATGACATGATCCAAGAATCTCCCCCTTTGGCATTGATGGAAATACCAACATTGATGTCAACACCAATCATTGATGTCAACATGTAGACAAGGCATGCTCTACATCAATAGTCATCAACCATATCAATGTGACTATCTCTCCCCATCAATAATCATCAATCACATCAATGTGTCTATCTCTCCCCCTTTGACATCAATGGAAAAGGGCCACTTTCACTTTAAGGCTACTCCCCCTGTCTGAACTCTACTTGGGGCTGCTCCCCCTGTCTGAATTCCTTTGATCTTCCTTTGAATTATATCTCCCCTTTTTAACAAGGGATTCCACTCTAATGTTATGTTGAAGATACATCGCCCATACTCCCTTTGTGACCATCTCTCCTCCTGGAATTATGCCTCTATGCTCTTTATTCAAGTAAAGGGCTCTTTCATAGTATGCATTTGATAAATATCGTCTCCTAGAATCATGGGAAGAAGAATGACTTCCCCTATGGGTATGTCTCCCCCTATATTCTCTACAAGATGAAAAATATGCTACCATATGATGATCCTTGGACCTGTTCATGCATCGAACTCATGACATACCAAACATCATGAAGCAAAATATATGTTAATGATGAAATAAAAAATCATGAGAAAAATATCATCTAGGTACATTTTGTACCAAAATGTGTGCCCACCATGCAAAACACCGATGTACATTAACCATGTACATCAACATCATACAATGTGCCAAAATATATCATCCATAGAATGCATCAACCATATGCCTCTATCAACATTCCAACATGTGAATCTATGAATATGCCAACCATTGCACCTACCAATATGCCAAACATGTGTCATATCACTCATGATATGTCTCTACCATGAACCAAGTGTCACAATCATCAAATGTCTCATGTACCAAAGTATGTGATAACCAAGTAATACCAATGTACTTTTAGCGAAGTACTCATCATCCAAACATATACCAAGCATGTGCATCAACATGTATCACTACTTGTACCAAGAAAGTATTCCAACCATGCACCAATACCACACATGATGAATCCTCATACATGTATGCCAAATCCTCCATAAAACATGTGCCAATCAATTGTTAGAAGGTGCCTCTACTAATGTACCAATCATGCATCAACTATAGATCAAGCTCTAACTCATCAATGATGTACAACATGATCACCTCATAAACTCACCAACTACATGTATTAATATGTAGCCCATCCTTATGTCAAATGCATGCACCAAGATATCCAACAAGTAAGGTTCCAATAATACATCACAAGATATATCAATGAAATTCGAAATATGCACCAATCATGTACCCCAACAGATCAACCTCAATCCTCCATTCACTACACCAAATACTAATCATCCAACAATAAATGTACTATTAGTATGCTTCAATAGAGCAATGACATCTCTAGCTAGCATCATCATGATATATCATATAACTAAGGTGTCATAACTTCACTGCAATAACCAACATTGTTCTTTAACAGAAAATGTCCCAATCCACACTCATGGGTTAGTGCCATGCATCCAAGATGGCCTTTCATTAATTTTATTTTTTTTTATCATCACATTACATAATCCAATATAGAATCATGAAAACCTATAGAAAACAGTGTCAGAACCTACAACAAGCCATGTCAGACCCTACAACACAGAGTTATACCATAACATCAAGTTGCAACCCATGTGCATTTCCTTTTTCCCAAGGCTTTACCACATATACGCGGCCTGCTGCACAATAGCTCGTGTATGTACGTGACCTATTCAAGGTCAACTTCCATATGTATGTGATTGTTACCACTGTCACCAACGTATGCTTCAATAGATGACAAACTTGAGCCTCCCTTAAGGCTTCCATTCTGTTATATTTGTTCAATCTTCTTCACCCACTTTTGAAGGTGTCCCTACTTCTCAAAACTTGAGCTTTGAGCTTCCATATTTTCAAATATGTCTCCCTTCTTTACTTCATTCCTTCTTGTAGTCATACTATGTGAATTCCTTATCATAGACATTCTTCTTGTGTTCTAGCACTCCTGGGATTTGTGGCCAAATCCACTACAGCTGTAGCATCTCATGTTGTGACAGTGAACAACAATGTGTCCTACTTGATCACATATCCAACACCTTTTATAAAATCTTCCATTATATCTCCTTTCATAAGATCTACATTCCAAAGATTTGTGACCATATTCATTACATGAATAACATTGACCATGAAAAACACTTTCATACCTTTGCTTTGGTGTTCATTTTCATTGAGGTGTAAAGGTAGCTTCTTGATGTCTTTCTTGCTCAGTTCTTTTGAAACTTTCCTTTCCTTTTGTAGATGGTTTACTTGCAACCTTTTCTTCATCCTTTACCTCATTCTTCTTTGAGGTGCTTTCTTTAGCATGTGTAGCTTCTTTCTTGTATCCAAGCCCTGATTTATCGTTTGGTGATCTTTTAATTTCCAAGATCTCATTCAATATTAGTGAGCTATTCAAGAATTTCTTTGACTTCTCTACTTTCTTTCTAAGATCAACAACTTCAGCTTCTAACTTATGACATGACTCTTCCTTTTCATTAATTTGATTCTTCAATAGTTCCTCTACCATTTTGGCTTCTTCAATTTGGATCTTGATATGGACAAGGGTTTCAAGACTTTTGGTAATTTCATCATATACCTTCTTATCATCCTTTTCATTCCTTAGTCTTGTGATCTCTTGTTCCTTTTCTTCTAATTGAGTATTATTACTCTCTTCTTTTTCCTTAGCATTTCCCTTAACTTCAAGATGTGCCTTTGACTCTTCTTAAGAAACCTTTTAGTGTTATCCAAAAGATAGATATAGTCTATATAATAATGGTCATTGCTATATTCATATAAACTATCTTCAACCTTCTTTTGAATTTCTAATAGATTTTGTTATATTCTCTCCATGGGATAACTACCATAAAACTCTACAAAAACTATCTCTAGATTTTCTTCTTTACTTGTAGAGAAAAATTCAACATCGTCATCTTTTGAAATATTGAAATCAAGGGTTTTTTATTATTCTTTACATTCATTTAAAATGTCTTAAAGCTCTTCCTTTGTGCCAACATCATCACATGATTCTTTGTCTTCATTTGAAATGTTTTCAAGCTTACATTTAGAAATAATGCAATCAAGAATTTTTTGATATTCTTTACCTTTGATGATCTTGATGGAGTGGTCTTCAATATCTTCTTTCTTTCTTTGATATGTCTTCTCTAGCTTTAGCCATATATTCTTGGTAGAAGTGCATTGTCCCATGCTCTCTTTAATAGAGCTTGAGAGTCCACTAAGAATGGTCTTGAGAGCCAATGGATATTTCTTCTTTCCTTCTCTTTGAGTTGCAAACTTTGACTTTTTCTTCAAGGAAACTGATCCACCAATGGCTTCCTTCCAAATGCCTATTCCCATTTCCTTCAGATGTACTCTCATTTCTATTCTCCAAGTAGAATAGTCTTCCTCAGCAAGGATTGGAACTTCATCATCCATTTGTGTGTCCATGGATCTCCTCCAAGCTTTTTAAGGCTTATAGTAGAGGCCTCGCTCTGAAACCAATTGTTCGACATACCAACTACACTAAGAGGGG
>SNQJ01S0040201.1:49803-61151 GCA_010110895.2 Picea sitchensis
ACTTTACTTTATCATTTAAATAATAATTTCTTCTTTGCAAGCTCTTTGACTTCTTTGACCTTTTGGGGCTTCAAGCCAACATATGAGGGTCCTCCAACTTCGTAAGGCCATAACTCTCAAACCATGAGGAGTTATGTGACATTACACATACCACTGGAAATGGCATGACAAGCACTATCCATCTAGGATAGTTTCACCAACAACTTCATTGATATTCATATCATTATTCCATAATCAACCATGGGTTATCTAGCCATTCTTCTAGGATAACTCATCTGTAAAGCATCTTCCCATGAGGGCTTTCACCATAAGGGGAACACTTGGGAGTTCATCCATTTGTGCACTTTATCAACCATGATAATACTATAATGATCAATCTAACTATGCATCATATATCAAGGAAATCACATCGGTCCATCTTCATCTTTGCATCATGTATCAAAGACAACTCATTGATCCATCTTTATCTATGCATGACATCATATGCATCATATACTTGACATCTATCCATTCTCATCAAGGACAACACATATTATATTTGACATCAATCATAAATAAATCAATCCTTTGGCATCAATCAATCACTTGACATCAATCAATCAAACCATTAGCATCAATGACAACATGATCCAACAACATAGTTCTCCTCATGATTTCTCAATTTCCTTGAAATGTAAATGATCAATCGACCATCTTGCATGAAGACTCATCCCAAGACTTCGTTGGATGCATCCGTGTATACCAATAATTCTTTTTTCATGTCGGGGAATTTCAGTATTAGCATTTTCGTCAATAGCTCCTTGAGACTTTGAAATTCTTCTGCACATTTCTTGTTCCATAAAAACTTGTTGTTTTTCTTCTGCAGTTTTGTGATCAGATTTTCTATCTTCGAAAAACCTTCGACGAACCGTTAGTAATATCCTACTAAAAACATAAAGGTGTGTACTTGTGGTACATTTGTCAGTGCAGGCCATTCCATAATAGCATCTACCTTCATTGGATCCACATCGATGCCTTCGTCGGATATAACATGCCCTAAGTAATGAATCTTTGATTGGTAAAAATGACATTTTGATAGTTTACCCTATAATTTGTTTTCACGTCAACATTGTAGTACCAAGCGTAAATGTTCGTCATTTTCTTCTATCATCCAAGAATATATCAATATGTCATCAATGAATACTTGAACAAACTGGTCCAAGTATTCACAGAACACCCCATTCATCAAACTCATGAATACCCCTGGGGCATTTTTCAGTACAAACGGTAAAATCGTAAACTCATAGTGCCTGAACCTCGTCTTGAATTCAGTCTTAGGAATATCTTCCTCTTTAATTCATAACTAGTGATATCCTAATCTCAAGTCAATCTTTGAAAACACTATCGCACCCATCATTTGATAAAACAAATCGTCTATTTTTGGAAATAGATACTAGTTCTTGATCGTCGCCTTGTTCAATTGATGGTAGTCAATACAAAGTCTCCACTACCCATCCTTCTTTCTTATGAAAATAACAGGTGAACCCCAAGGTGACAGACTTGGATGTATAAGTCCTAGGTCCAACAACTCCTTCAGTTGCATTTTCAACTCCTGTAACTCAAGTGTCGACATTCGATAAGGCGTTCTTGCTATCGGTTCAGTTCCAGGTTTCAAGCGGATGGTAAATTCCAACTCTCTTTTGGGCGGCAAGCTTGGTAATTCTTCTGGAAACACATCAGAAAATTCTTGTACTACCAGAAGGTTTTCTAATACTTTTGCCTCACCCTTGGTGTTTAGTGCTAAGATTGCATATAACTTACATCCTTTGCGCAAGCTCTTTTGTAGTTGTAGGGAATAAATAAACCTCGAGGACACCCCCTGGTTTCTTCCTACAATCACTCTTCTTTGTACCACATCATAGGTCAAACTTAACCATTTTGTCTTACAGTTGCGTATAGCATCATGCGATTCCAACCAGTGCATACCAACCACTGTGTCATAAGATCCTAATATCATGAAATATAGGTTGTCCTTCGTTACAAAACCTCTTAAGTAAATGCTACAGTCCTTAACCCTTCCCCCAACCTTCTGTTTGGAACCCGAAGCCATTTATACGTATCTAAACTCGCTATGTTCAACTGCATTTACCTTAATTCCTTTCATTGTTTCACTAGAAATAAAGCTCTTTGTAGCACCATGATCTATCAAAATACTAAAAGTTTAGTCGGCGATGATACCTAATGTCTTGAGCACAGTGGACTGGTGCTCGTCCTAGAAGTTATTCATCGTGGCATGAATCCTATGGGCCTTGCCCAAATCTCCAATTGCAGTGTGTCTTGTTGACCTGGCCGCTCTGTCCTTCTCAATTGCACAGTCTCATTGGTAATGTGGCTCTCCACAGATCCAACATCCGATCTTCGGTCCAGTACTCCGGGTCCCCGAAGTATAAGTTGTTGGCCTACCAACCTGAGCTCCTGGTCTATTCTGTTGAATAGGCCTAAATTGTTGTTGTCAGTTCGGTGGTCCTCTGTAGTGAGTCCTTTGTTGAGGAGTCGGTTGTCGCGGTGTCCTGAATGTGGATCCTCTATACGTATATTGATACCATGATGTATGTCTAGTTGGTGTCTGATGTTGATGTGCTCTAGATGTCATCTATCCAGTCGGTCTTGAAGGAGTCTTGCCCTGATCCCTGCTAGTCAACTCTTCCTCAGCTATGAGGGCCTTCTGGACTACATCGTGCAACGTCTGAGGCATTAATATCCTCACCTTCACATGAATGTTGAAGTTAAGGACGAACACAAACTTGTTGACCTTCATCTTCTCTGAGTTTAGATGTGGGGCATACCAAAGTAGCTCCATAAATATGGCCTCATACTCCAACACCATATGACCATCCTATCATAAGGTGTTGAACTCATTGAGATGGAGCTCAATGAATTCCTATGATAAATAACTCTCCTGGAACCCATCCTCGAACAGTTCCCATGAAACATCTTCGACGGTCATGTTTAGCTGAGGTAGGAGCGTCTTCTACCATAGAAGAGAACTCCCCTTCAACTTAAATACCTCCATGCAGACCTTCATGTTGGAGGTGTAGTCATGAAGTAAAAATAACATCGCCATGTTCTCAAACCATGCCTCGGCGGTTGAGCCATGTCACCCATGAACTCGGGAAACTTCACCTTCTCGAGTTCTCTATGAATTCTACCACTGCCAGCTGGAGTGCGTTGTGAACCCTCATTGGGTATACGTGCTCTGGCCTCATCTCTATTTAATCAGTTAATCAGGGCCTCTGACATCCTCTCGAAGGATCTCATCAAACCAACCACATCCCCCACAAAAATATGCTCCTTCCCAATGACTTGTTCCTCTCCTTGGGGGTTATAAACCTATGGCATGGATGCTACTAGAGGCATTGCACCTCTTCCCCTAGCACCATGTCGTCCACCTCCACATTGTCCTCTAACCATGATTACCTGCATGGAAAAATTTAAATTTTAATTAGTGATAAGTTATTAATCAAGTGCTTAATATAGTGGAAGGCGCAATGATCCAAGTCCGAGGGTTGAACCCGCTTTGATACCATATGTAATGTCCCCTTTGTTACGACAAAAATAGTGATGTACAAAAGGCAATTTTTTTTTGCATTAGAAAATTAAAATCGTCACAAAATAATTAATATCATCACAAACGACACATCATCATCATTTAATAATAGCATAATCAGTGCATTAACAAATTAAAAGCGATGCATAATAAACACACAAAAATAAGAGCAACGCGTTCCAACAAATCACGATCAACTGAAGCAAAATAATAATAAACGATCAACCTTGTCACTGAGTAATAAAAAACTACCAGCCCAGCCTACCCTGCATGGTTAGGACCTCCAGAACACATAAGAAACACTCAAGCCCAGGATTCATCCAATTGATTTTGACCACTTAAGGTCTCATGGCTGGCGACTATTCTGAGGAACAAGGATGTGTCTAATTCCCTTGTCCAATCCTAGCATAACCATCAATCCTAGAATTCCACATCTACAATTTTAAAAACAAAACTCTTGCTCAAGAATCGAATAATTCAATATAGTATGATCTAATTATTTGTAGTGCCATCTTGGTATGAATGACAAAATCAGGAAGAACAATAAACTTCAGTTTGAAATGTATCCATCATAAATAATATATATATATATATATCCCATAATCAATTCTCATGTAACAAGGACAATTCACAACCTATAATCAAATCCTTCATCAGTAGTACCATAGTTATTTTTCATTTCTAACTTCAATGTAAGGGAATTCTACCCAAGTTATAATTAATTCATTTCTAGTGCAAGGTCAATGTACAATCAGATTAATTTAACTTGTTGACTTAAAATCGAGTTCCTATAATTCTATCTAGTAGAATCCATAGCTAGAGATTGCACTTATATATACATTAGTATATTCAATATTAATATGATTAAAGGTTCATTCATTTATAATTGACCCTCCTCACTATTTATAGGACCACCCAAAATAGGTAATTGCTTCCTTTGGAAGATACTAATGTTAGATTCCATGCAAGATTACAACATCTAATCTTTAAGGTAAGAAATGATAAGTCAAGATGATCAACTTAGTCCATATTATACATTGGGAGTAGTTATTAAATAAAACCTCTATGTATAGGATGTCAATACACAAATAAACATGGCATTTAACTTACGCACCTTAATTTCTAACAGCAAGACTAAATCTAGTTAATAGATTCAATTTAACATTCATAGCAATAACTATAACAAAAATGGTAAATGCATGAATTTAATGTGCATATTTCTAAAAGAGTAACATCTAATCACTTCTACAAGGTTCCATAACGCTCTTATCATGCAAGAAGAAGTTTATTCTCTAGAAGAGGAATCCCTTAATATTTACTAAATCAACAACCCAAAATAACTCTCGTCCAATGAGATAGCATTACTCAATCTACCATTTAGGAATAGGCGTTGATGTTGACAAACTAGTTTAATCTTAAATTTAGAGCTATAAGAGTTCTAAGATAATCTTGATGCCTCCTTATTATAATTGACATGAATGATGAAAGCCTCCAAATAAATAACAAACTTACATCATTTGTATTATATAATTTTTAAATGGTTAACATTTCAAGATGTAAACTTCTTAGCCATTGTGTATCATTTAATTCCAATAATTTTAAGTAATAAATCAATACTAAAAATTATGTCTATGAGATTTTTCGCAACTTATCAGTAATAGACATAAGGGTCTGAAAGGTCAGAAGTGACAGAATTAATCCTTGGGTTCTACAAAGTCGCCCTGCAAGGGATTTAATCGAATTCCAACAACTTTACGAAACCCTTGGTTGTTTCCCCCTTCAAGAGTTATGATCTGTATACAATAAAACATAATGAAACAAGGGGTCCCTTCCCAGACTTGTTTTGGTTAAAAGTCATGCATCTACCCTTCGGTTAAAAAAAGGAAACTGAGACTAACAAGAATTTGTTTCCTGTAGAAATTATTATCATTCTTCTCTCTGCTAAATCTGAAATTTGAGCTTTGGTTCAAGCCATCCCATATCCAAGTCAACAGTAAAGAACCCAAGTTCCAACGAGGGCATCCACATCATCAAATTCCATGGGAGGAACCTATAAAACCACATGGAGCATCGAGGAGGGAGTCCACGAGGACCGAAAGTGTGTGCGCTATGCGTTTGTCATTTCATTAATGGCAAGGATTTATTTACTCCCACGACCACTCACAATCATCTGGAGTATGAAATCATAAACCCAGGATGCAATAAGTGTGTGGGAAGGGGACTGTTCAAGGAAGGGAGGCACCGTTTTCCTCGGGTAGTAAGACTTGGTTTCTCACCCTACACCACTAATCAAAACTTTTTTGGAACCATACCGGTGGTTGTTTGAAAATCATGTAATTCGGATTCACCCAACTAACCACGGTTTAAAATAAGCTCCATTTGTGCTCCCTCTTAACCAAACTGTCATAACTTCCAGGCATAGCATTCATGGATTGAGGATCATACCATCACTTACGGAACGAACAAGGTATGTGATGGTGTAGGGATGAGTATGGAATGGGAAGGGACTAATCTCTATACGGAATATACAGGGTTCACTATACAGAATAGGTAGTTTCATTCAGTCATTACTATCCTTCTCCCTCAGATGAAAAAATTGTTATTCACCTCATTATATAGTGTTTCGGAATCAATAAAATAGATATGGGGGGAAGATAGAGAGGGAAGAGCATTTGAATTAAGTGTTAATATCTACCTACAAATAATCCGAAGCTAACTACTTTTAAAGGGTGTGAGTTTCACAATGCCTCGATTCGAGAACCAGAGGGGAAATAAATGATTCAAAACATTTCTTTTTAATGTCACGTGATGAGTAACTTGGCTTGGCTCAACTTGGCTGGTTACTTTGTTCATTTGGCACACAAGTCAATTCTTAACCTTGAGGAATTAAATTAGCATAATATGAATCAAAAGAATTTCCTGCTCCATTAATCAAGGTTTTCCCTATCCCTATCTGTTCACCGCCGAAAGGATCAAGGCGCCCCCAAATCTCAGTCACGATTATTCGAATGATATTTAACTCTCAGATCAAGGAAATCCTAGAGGCTCTTTGTTAACAATGTGATGCACAGAGGAAACAAGGGAGTTTTCTTTGTTTTTCTTTAAATGAAACTTTACCCAGGAGATAACCCGATAAACCTCGTAGAAAGGATTTATCTAATAGCAGAGTTAGGTACAGGAAAATTTAAAAATCAGAGCCTCCTTATTACAAACGAAATTATCATAGCATATTTCATGCAAGAGGGAAGGTACCCCATCGGATTGTAATTACACCAAATAATTCCTATATACATGGAATAGAACATGTCGTCTATCAATCCTAATTCATTACGAGCATCCCATTTACAATATTAAACTCGATTTCAATAAATTTACCTGTAAGGAATATCGTAATCGATGAATTATTTAAGATGTTCTCCAACATGGGCATATAAACCAAGGTTACAATCGAATTTTCCAGAAGAACATACAAATCAATAGTGGATTCCCTAGCTTAAGTTCAATGTATTTTGGGATAAAATAATTAGACAAAAATCGAATCATAAAGCCTACGAATCAGTGAATGGAAATAGTGAAATAAGATATTCTATAATTGTTTGAGATTAAAAGAAATTAAGTCTCAACAAATTTCTTCTATAATACACCCATCATGGGAATTGCAAAAATTTCGATATCAAAATTTTTAATACAGATGAGGAGAAAATAAAATAAAACTAGATATATATCATCAAATCTTATTACAATTCAAATTCTAATGAGAATATCGTCATCAACGAAGCAGGGCCTTGAGATTTTCTTCGGCAATTGGTGATCCTTATGTCCTCCCACTTGTTAACCGTAGAGACTTCACTGGTACCTCTCGGCCAACGCTAGGGGTACACTTCTTCCCCATTAGCCCCCGGGGCCACAAAGGGGCCACGCACACAAAAATAGAAATCCTCTAGCTCCTAGCTTGCCATGCAAGTTAGAGCCACCACTCTCTCTCAAGATGGGTATCCCAACTCTCACAAGTAAAACCAATCAAAACTTCTGCAGCATAACTTTATCCATAACCAATGTGATTCCTTTCCCCTCTTTACCATTTTCTTTATAGGAGTTTCCTTAATGACAACTCCCCACTTGCAGAATTAATTCACTTTTTAATTAGATAAATTGGAATTATTTCCCCCTTACACTTGTCACCATTTCCCCAAGTTGTATAGGTAATTCCACATTTTTCTTTAATTAAAGTCAATTTCCCTCACTCATCCTAAAAGCACTCCTTAAATGACTCCTAATTGTCTCTTTATTCCCCTTATTTCCAATTAATGAATGATGCCTTACTAAATCTGAGTTGAGTTAAAATAGGAGTCTTATTCTAGTTAGACTAGTGTTAACTACACTCTAAATACCTTTCTATGCGTACACATTATTTCATCTTTATTTCTTTCTCATTTTAGAACTCCCTTTTCTTGCACACATGTGCATTATCAAATATTTAGATATATCTCACTCTTTTTAATTCTTAACTTGATTTACTTCATCCCCTTTTTACTTAATTTCTAATTTAGTTTTAGTCTTCTTACCCAATCTTAGACTTAGGATTAAATTTTGAATAGGCTTAGACTTCCATTTGGGGATGGAAAATTAATAATTTCAATCCTTAATTAATTAATTAAATCTGGCAATGTTTAAAGATTTTATAAGGTTTAATTATTCACTCAATGTTTTCTCGGCCACCTAGATTCATTGACTCAAGTGTTAATTTCATGTCATGCCCTTCAAGACGCACTATGTGCTCCAAGGGTACCACTCACCTTTGACTGGTTTTGGTAGTTGTACAACCCTTGGAGTCATCACTCCATTAGGGTGACCTTGTGAAAGACTAAGGGCTTCTAAGGAATAAGGACCCTCCCTTATTGTGTGCCCCTTAGAAGTATTCATGAGCAACTGTCTTAGTCTTCCCTCATGACATCGTGGACCTCTCGAACTAGGTAATCATTAACCTCCAATTCAATCCACGGAGGAAGTGTTGGAAGATTGCATGTTTTCAATGAAGTCGACCCTAGTCATTGGTTGTAGTCATTAATGTCAACCCTAGCCATTGGATTTTGGACCCAACAATTGATCGAAGTAGATAGACATGAAGTAAATTACACATGAAGGTACAACACCCATGGATGGATAGTATAACTCATGTCACTTACAGTCGTATGTGTCACGTCACGTGGATCCTCATGATTGAGGAGAAATTAATTTTTGAAGATGACAATGTGAATTGAAGAAGAAAATATATGTCGGCCCTAATGTTAAAAGGAAGTGGCATAAATGTTATAAATACATCTCATTATACATTCATGTTTTAACATACACAAGTTTGTTAATGAACAAGGAGATATAAGTCGAATTTCAGAGAAAAAACGAAGTAAAGAAGTCGAATTTCAAGGGAGGATGAAGTCTTTTGGTGATGTCTTCTAAGGTATGTTATTTACTGGTCATCTTATCATTTTTCTCTATAACTTTGTTTCTAGAATGATTCAGATGGTGAAATTTGTATGTTATTGATAAGACATATCTAGGTACATATGGTAAAAATTTCATCTCTTTATTCGCAATAATTTTCGAGATACACTTTGTGGAAGATATGGTTTTTTACTAGTCCTGAAGCTACTCATAAACAGGTGTTCTAGGTAAAACAGTCACAATAGATTCATAGAGAATACAAATGAAGTGAGACCAATTGCATTGGAAATAGTACGGGTTGTAGTTTCCTTTGTACGAATTTCATAATTTTATGGTAAATATTGATCGCGGGGCATGTTATACAATTTTGCTCTCCTGATTAAACCAAAATTTAATAAGGTCTACCATTTTCTCTAGAACTCTTTTTCTGGGAGGATTCAAGGAGTGAAACTTGGAGGATTTTTAGAGAATACATTGAGTAATATTATCTATAGGATCAGAGTATTCCAAGAAGTGAAGAATTTCAGAAGTTGAAGAAGTCTCAGGAAGCATTGTCAGGTTCTATGTGATGGTTAGTTGATGGTGATAATTTAATGTAACGTTTTATTATCTCTCATATATTCTTTGGTGGAAGGAAGGGGCAAGGATGGAGAGGTCAACCCTCTCTTGATATTGGAGGATTGTATATTCCTTTTAGAGTTTTATCCCTCCCTTTATATTTGGAAGTTGTAGCTACCTTTGGAAATCATTACTTCCCTTGAACAATAACTATTGATTACTTCTCATATATTGTGCACGGTGTATTGTGGTGTATTGGTGAAACTCTTAGACTATTTTTCATTTCTCATTGGATATAATAGAATATATAATCCGGTTCAAGTATAAATTGAATTTTTTTTTAAATTGTACTTGATATTGATTCACCTCCCTCTCAGTGTCATCAATTGGTATCAGATTCGAATGCCTTCAGAACAGTTTATCCACTGGAAGGAAAATCTTGAGCAGAGATGGATGACCATGAGCACATTCCAAATGGAATTCAATGATTTGATGGAAGCAATTATGTATATTGGAGTGAGAGAGTGAAAACTTACCTAACATATTTGGGAGTATACATTTGGTACTCAGTTGTAAATGGATATGTAATCCCAAAGATTGCTCCAACCAATCCAAATGAGAAGAAGATTATGAGTTGTAATTCAAAATCCAGACATGTTATTTTAGGATCATTGGCACCAACCATTGTCAGCAAATTGATGGGATGCAACACTGCTAAAGAGGTATGGTAAAAAATCAAGAATATCTATGAAGGTGATCCAAAAGTTAAGCAGGTCAAGCTTCAATGACATAGAGAAGAATTTGAAAATTTGAAGATGGATGAAAAGGAAGATATTGCAACCTGTTTTCTTAGAGTTGATGAATTTGTTAATTCTATCAGAGTACTAGGTGAAGAGCTCAATGAATCCTTGGTTGTAAAACAAGTGTTGAGATCACTTCTCTTGAAGTATGATGTTAAGGTCTCTGCCATTGAAGAAACTAGGGACTTGAAAAAAATGACAATGGATGAATTACATGGGCCTCTTATAGCATATGAAATGAGAACAGGTACAAAAAGTGACCAGTCAAATAATGAAGTAGCCTTTAAATCCATAAAGAAGAAAAAAGACAAGGATAATGACATTGATGAAGAAATAACAAATTTTGTAAGAAGGTTCTAGAAGGGAAATGGAAGATACAAAGGTAAGTATCCTCTCAAACGCTTTAACTGTGGTATAATAGGACATATTGTTGAAAACTGCTACTATAAAAAGAGAAGTCTCAACAATAAAAAGAGTTTCTACTCCAAGGATGATGACATCTCCTCATATGAGAGTGATGAAGAAGATAATGATGGAGGAGAAGTCCTCTTCATAACCTAAGAAACCCGGGATGATGATCACAAGATTTCTAAAGAAGAAGAAATCATTTCTGAAGAAGATTCAGAAGAAGAAATCAACCTTGATTCCTTTTGGGGATACAAAGACAATGTAGAGAGTGAACAAGAAGATGAGAATCCTGAAAAGTTGAAGCATGTTGAAACTGAAAATAACAAGCTTAGAAACACAAACATAATACTAAAAGGTGAATTGAGTAGTTGCAAAGAAGAGAATTACAGGCTTGAAAAGACCATTGGTATATTGAAGGAACAATTAGAAGATTATGAGAAATTGAAAGAAGAATTGGATCACACAAAAGGGGAGCTACTATTGACAATAGAAAAGTTGAAGAAGTTTGAAAAAAGCACTGAAAAATTAGATGAGATCCTTAGCAGTCAAAGATC
>SNQJ01S0040201.1:75543-95071 GCA_010110895.2 Picea sitchensis
TTGTGATAATACAAGTGCCATCAATATCTCGAAGAACCCAGTGATGCACTCCAAGATGAAGCACATTCCAATAAAGTATCACTTTCTACTGGAGCAGATTGTAGAAAAGAACATCAGAGTTGAGTATGTGGGCACCAAAGAACAAGTGGCAGACATATTCACAAAACCACTTCCATGGGAATCCTTTGAATATATTCGTCGGAGACTTGGAGTTATTTCTACTCCAAAATGAATTCTTTTTGAATGCTTATCTTATGTGTCTTAGATTTACACGAGGAAGCACCATAAGAGGACAGTTTAGTTAGGGGGAGAAACCCCGGATGGAAAGATACCTTTTCCATTGAAGACAAAGGGGGAAAGATTTATTAGATGCAGAGGACAGAGACATGGTTCCAATGGGAGCATGAGTGATATGATTTCAGTATTGCATCAGAGTGTTTCCATCAATGCCAAAGGGGGAGATTGTTGATTAAGGTTGGTTGTCATTGATGTCAACCCTTGAAGAAAGCCTCGTAGAACAAAGGTTGGGTAATGGACCCAAGATTGTTTGATGTAAATATGACTCGTTATTGTATTTTCATAATTGATAATAAGTAGAAATTGATGAAATCCAAAGTGGTCCCCTTATGGTGAAATCCCTCACAGGAAAACGCTTTGCGAATTGAGTTATCCTAGAAGTATGGTTAGAGAACCCATGCTTATTTGTGGAATAATGAGATGAAATCCAGTGAATTTTTCAGTGAAACTAATCCCAATTCAGTAAGACAAAATGTGTTGGTTAGAGTACATTCTGTATTATGTTGTGTAACAGTTTCAAATCAATTCAACAAATATTATGTGTGGGGCACGCTCTACAAGGTCGCTCTCTAGAATAAGCCAGAATTCAGGAAGGTGTGCCATTTTTTCCATAAATCATTTTCTGAGAGGTTCCTAGTAGTGACACCTGGAGGAATTTCATAAAACACATTGAATAACATTGTGTATCAATTTTAGATCTTTATTCATTACAAGTACAAAGTTATGATTATTTCAAGTTAGGGTTGTTGACTAATCCAAAACTAGTCTTCTGAGACTAAAGAAACGTTTGATGAAAATGTTAGTCTCTTGTTGTTAAAGTTAAGGAAGGTTTGCAGGTATGTGATCATATACACCAGGTCTATTACAGAGTTACAAATCATATTTGGATGATGAAATTGATGAGGGCTTTTAGTTGAGGTACAAGTTAGGTACATGGTTGAGACAAGTAGTTGATGAGTTGGCACATACATGAGGTGTATAGTTGATGATGTTGGTACATATTGATGAGTCATATTTGATGAGTACTTGACACATGATTGGTACATACTTGGTACATGGGTGGTTGCACTTGTTTATAGTACAGGTTGATTACAGATTGTTTGGTACAGGTTGGTGCATGGTTGATGGACTTGTTTATAGTACAGGTTGAGGTACAGGTCGATGCATGGTTCAGGTTTATTGGTACATGTTTACAGTGGTATATCTCACAGTGATAGTGTGACAGTGGTTCCATCATTCTACTTCTACTTTAGGGTGGTTGGACGGGGCAAGGACAGGTGGTTGTAGCCACCTTCCTATTGTAACCGGAGAACATAGGGGGTTGCAGCCTCCTTCTGGATATAGCTAGAGAATTGGTGAGTTGGAGCTTCCCTCAGGTTGTATCCTGAGAAACTAGGGGGTTGGATCCTCCTTCCAGTTGTAGCTGGAAAACAAAATAATTTGGTGCTTCCAATGAATGTAATTCTTCAAGACATATAAGATAAAACATTTCGTGGTTTTCTCCTGATTTGGGTTTCCACGTAAAACATTGGTGTACTGTGTATGTGTGTTATTTTTCATTTCTTATTGTTCATTATTGGATAATAATTCTACATTGATATAACACTTGTATTATTTGGAGAAAAAGGATTATAATTACGCTATTACTAATTCACCCCCCCCCCTCTCAATAATCCAACAACTATATCGTATGACATATTGATTGGAATCACTACATATAACATACCAAAATAAATATCTAAAAATAGTATATCCAATGGGACTAAATTGGCACCAATTTGAGCACCTTATCAACATTTATGAGCTCTATAGTCTTGTAATTGTCAGGAAAAAACCTTGAAAATTTGCTAATTTTAAGTCATCAATATTTTTACTTTTCGAGCTCTAATTCGAACGATATGTTTTTTGAAATTGGTTTTTTTTTGTGAGAGAAACTAAGATATATAATTGGTTTGGGATAATTATGGACCAAGTGTTACTGAATTCTGCAAAATTGCACAACCATCCTTGGAAAAAACCCTGAAAATTTGTTGATTTTAAATCAAAGATATCTTGACCTCCCAAACTTTGATTCATACAATTTTTTTTTGAATTTTATTTTATTATCTATGCTCCAAATAAAATACTCTTCAATTATTCTGATTACATTGTTTACACCCCTTTATATAATACTACCTAGCACCTAAAAACATTCTAGAGGAGGAACCTTCTAGTAATCCCTATTACATTTATTGCGTTCACACTAGGCCTTATTTACTAAAGGTAACCTCCATACAAAACAATACATCTCTATTATTATTCTCCATGGGTACCTCCCTAGGTACCCCATATTATCCTCCTAGATACACTACATTCCATCCCCCTTAGGAAAACATTGTCCTCAATGCTTGTTATGAGGAAGTACAACCATATACTAGGGTCCCATGGATAAGTGTGGACCATAATGATAAACTAGGCTAGAGAACCAGGGTACCATGTAGAAGTGTTAGCCACCATGTTGAAGTAGTCCAAGACCTACTATAAACCTGGGTCCCATGTCCAAGTGCTCATGTGAATTCCCCTATGAAGATATCAAAACTCAACAGCTAGCTTAAAAATGGTGCTCCAAAGATCTACATTGATCATGTGGATCCAAATATGTAGATCCCGCCATATCCAAAAAACCATCTACATAACACACTAGTATTGGAAACTACTGAAAAATAGTATTCAGAGATCTACATTGATCATGTGGATCTAAATATGTAGATCCCTCCATATCCAAAAAATCATATACATAACACACTAGTATTGGAAACTACTAAAAATTAGTATTCAGAGAAGGCTTGTGACTGTTATCCATAATGTTCTCTACATAAGGTGGACTAGACTCATCAAATAAAATTTGAAAATAGTTATCATCCCAAAAATGACAATTGTCCATATACCAATCCTCACAATTAGACTCTAAATAACATTAAGCTTATCGTTCACGATCATATTCTTTTTTTATGGAAGGGTATGTGGAATGAACAATACAAACGTCCTTACATTCAAACATTGTCTTTTTCATATTGTGAAGAATTTTTAAGGCTTTGATCATATCTTCATGCTTCATGCCCATGAGGGTTTGAGAGTGAAACTTTTCAGAGGCTATAGCATACGACATATCGATTGGAAGAACTACATTAAATATACCAAAATAAATCTTTGAAAATATTCTATCCAATGGCTCTGATTTAGCACCAATTTGAGCACCCTGTCAAAATTTATGAGTTTTGCAGTCATGTGGCTATCACAAAAAAAAACCCTAAAAATTTGTTGGTTGTAAACCAATGAAATCTTCACTTTTGAAGCTCTGATTCAGACAAAAATTTTTTTAAATTGGATTATTTTTTGAGAGAAACTTAGATATATAATTGGTTTGGGATAATTATGCACCAAGTTCTACAAAAATATGCAAAATTACACGACCATCCTTAGAAAAAACCTTGGAATTGTTGATTTTAAATTAGTGATATCTTGACCTCTCAAACTTTGATTCAGACAATTTTTTTTTTAAGTTGGTTTTTATTCCAAAAGGAATTTATATATATAACTAGTTTCTACAAATTCTCTTTGTAAAGCTACATTAATTGACTTGAGTTTCATGGCCCTCCCTTTTTTTTTCTTTGTTTGAAAACCTACAACATAAAACAAATTTGTCCATTTTTCTTAGCTGAAGAAAGTGCTTTGATACCACTTAAGTACCAAAGATATGAAAATAAAATCACCACACAAGATATATAGAAGAAATCTCACTTATTATTATCAAAACTCCTTAAGATAGGGAAACACATTATAACTGATCCTTTTAAGGAAGGAATCCACTCCTATTCACTTGCCTATTCAAGGGGGAAACCTTCTAATGAGCTACACTACAAATGATTTTTTCTTCAAATATTCCCATTATGTTGTTTACACCCCTTTACATAATACTACCTACCACTTAATAACTTTCTAGAGGAGGAACCTTTTAGTAATCCCTCTTAGATTTATTATGTTCACACTAGACCTTATTTACTAAAAGTGGCATCCATACATAAAAATGCATCTCTAATATTATTCTCCTTGGGTACCTCCATAGGTACTCCATATTATCCCCCCTATCTACACTAAATTCTATCCCCCTTAGGAAAGTGTTTTCCTCAATGCTTGTTATGAGGATGTACAATCATATACCAAGGTCCAATGGATAAGTATGGACTATAATGTTGAAGTAGGCTAGAGAACCAGGGTCACATGTAGAATTGTTAGCCACCATGTTGAAGTAGTCCAAGCTCCACTGGCAACCCGGGTCTCATGTCGAAGTTCTCATGTGAAATTCCCTACGAAGATATTGGAACTCAATAGCCAACCGAAAATGGTGCTCTGAATATATACACTAATCATGTGGATCAAAATATGTAGATCCCTCCATATCCAAAAAATAATTTGAATAACACACTAGTACAAGAAAATACTAAAACATTGTATTCATAGAAGGTTTGTGATTGCTCCCCATAATGTGCTCTACATAAGGTGGAGTAGAGTCATCAAATAAATGATGAAAACGGTTATCATCCCAAAAATGACAATTGTCCATAATCATCACAATCATACTCTAAATCATATGAGGCATATCGTTCACGATCATATTATTCCATGATGAAAGGGTATGTGTAATGAATAATACATAGGTCCTTACATTTAGCGATTGTCTTTTGCATATTGTGGAGAATTTTTAAGGCTTTATCCTATCTTCATGCCCATGAAGGTTTGAGAGTGAAATGTTTTAGAGGATATAGTGTATGAAATATTGATTGGAAGCACTACATATAATATACCGAAATAAATATATGAAAATATTCAATCAAATTGCATTGTTTTGACACCACTCTGACTACATTGTCAAAAGTTATGAGCTTTGCAGTGTCGCAATTGTCACAAAAGCCCTGAAAATTGTTGATTATAAATAAGTGATAACTTCACTTCCGGAGCTTTGATTCAGACGATTTGATTTTTTGAAAATGGTATATTTTGTGAGAGAAAATCATATCTATAATTGGTTTGGGCCAATTCTACACCAAGTGCTAAAGAGATCTGTAAAATTGCACAACTTTCCTCAAAAAAACCCCTGAAAATTTGTTGATTTTAAATCAACGATATCTTGACCTATTGAACTCCAATTCAGGCAATTTTTATTTGAAATTGGTTTTTTATTTTAGAGGAATTCATATCTACAAAAAATTTCTTCACGTTGTCTTCGGAATGATAAAGTAATTTACCTGAGTGTCTCGTCCCTATTCTTTTTCTTCGTTTGAAAACCTACAACATAGAAAAAATGTGCTCCTTTTTCTTGGCCAAAGAAAGTTCTTTGATGCCACTTGTTAAGTACCAAATCACCATAAAAGATATACAGAAGAAATCCCACTTTATTATTATAAAAAACCATTAAGGTAGAGAAACACCTTACAATTGATCCCTTTAAGGAAGGGAATCACTCATGTTCCCCTGTCTCTTCAAGGGGGCAATCTCCTAATGAGCTACACTCCAAATAAAATAATATTCAACTATTCCCATTACATTTTCCATACCCCTTTATATAATACTACCTACCACTAAAGAACATTCTAGAGGATGTACCTTCCAGTAGGTGGAACCTTCTAGTAAGACCTCTTACATTTATTGTATTCACACTAGGCCTTATTTACTAAAAGTAGCCTCCATACATAACAATACATCTCTACTATTGTTATCCTTGGGTACGTCCCTAGGTACCTCATATTATCTCCCTAGATACATTACAACTTTATCTCCTCCTCTTTTCCATTAGGGTTTGTGTTAGGGTTTTTGTTAGATTCTCATGACTATTCATAAATCTTCTTATAAAACCATACATTTGTACACCCAAGTGTGAGTTAGGATGAGTTTATGTGTCTTCCACACAATGCCAAAGTGGAGGAAATGATGGTTGACTTGTTGGGAGCATCACTTTCACATATAAACTTTGATTAGAGTGATATTTATTTTCTTAAAAATCTCTTGATGATATCTACAACATGGAAAGCCAATCATTTTACTTTCCCAACATTTTTAACCTTAAAAATGTTAAAAACCCAAAATTTTCAAATTCAAGATCTCTCTTGAAATGACCCCACATGATTATGACTTTGATTTTCCCTCTCTTTAAACAAAATAAAAATAAAAATATCTATCCATTTCAAATTAGGAATTCACAACAAATATATACTAACATAACAAAATAAATTTAAAACAACATAAAAAAATCTACATTATGTAACTATGGAAACTACATGTTACTTATGCATAATATTTACATGAATTGGCCATTAAAAAAATACAACAACCATACTATTAATTTCTTGTACTAATAATCCAATTCATTAATTTATTCAAAATAAGCATAGATTTTTCAATGTTAGTTCCTTGTACTAATAATCCAACTCATTAATTTATTCAAAATAAACATAGATTTCTCATATTGTTCTTTTGGCAATGTCTTAAACACTTATGTGTATAAATTCCATACAAATCCAAATTGTTGATAAATGGTTTTCCTTCTCATTATAGGAAAAAGTGTTTGTAAGCATTACTTTTAAGTTAAAACTATGATTTAAGAAAAAAGGATTTTACACTCAACTAAACATCTTAATTTGAATACATAAATTTTCATATAAACAAGCATCTTACTCATTGAAAAGGGTTTTACACTCAACTAAACATCTTAATTTGGACACATAAATGTTCACATAAACAACCATCTTACTCATTGAAATGAATTATATTATAATTTAAAAACCAATGCTTATCAATGTCTTAAACACTTATATATATAAAATCTACACAAATCCAAATTGTTGATAAATGATTTTCCTTCCCACTATATGAAACCAATTCTCTTAATTTGGACACATAAATGTTCACATAAACAACCATCTTACTCATTGAAATGGGTTATATTATAATTTAAACATACATGAAACCAATGATTATCAATGTCTTAAACACTTATGTATATAAAATCCACACAAATCCAAATTGTTGATAAATGATTTTCCTTCGTATATGAAACCAATTCTTATCAATCTCTTAAACAATTATGTATATAAAATCCACACAAATCCAAATTGTTAATAAATGATTTTCCTTGAAAAAGTGTACAAAAAATGTTTGTAAATATTGCTTCTAAGTTAAAATTAGAAAAAAGGGTTTTACATTCAACCAAACATCTTAATTTAAACACATAAATTTTCACATAAACAACCATCTTACTCATTAAAATGGATTATATTATAATTCAAACATACATGAAACCAATACTAAGATAAATAGTTAAACACTTATTATCTTTTGTAAAAATATTCATTTACCAACCTACTTGTTATAAATGCTTACCAATATACCTAGTTTCCTTCTTTACTGCATTTTAAAATAAATAAATTACACTAATACGCAATTATAATCCAAAGATTCCACTATATCATTGGAAAAAACACTCACCACCATCACTTCAATATCACTTCCCACTATCATCTAAAGCACTTAACACTCTTTGAGTCTTCGAGAACACATGTCTCTCACAATCGATAATGATGAAATCTCTAGTAATGGATTATTTTTCGAGTTGAAAACCATGATCAATATATGACCTCTATAGTAATGGAGTTTTCCAATTGACTTAGTGAAAGAGATAAAACAAAATAATCATAAACATAAATTACTATTTTCATTTAATATACGCATATATTTATTTTAAAGAAATTATTACTTTTATATTCATGCCCATGTTCAATGATTCTTATTCTCACCAAACCTAATAATACCGTTGCACTAGATTTTGCTCCACACCACTCAACCGCCATTTTACTAATGTTTACATAATTAGTAAAATTGTGTACTTTCTTTATAAAATCTTTATATTTTCATCACCACTTTCTTACTCCATTCAGATCCAAATAATGATCCCTAACCTCTACCCACTTTGATTGCCGATTTAGTTTAGGTTGACGAAAGCATGAGCAACCAACAACCCTCTTCTTCTCTTACCTTCCATCTTCTTCTCTTACCTTCCAATAAAACTAATATATATATATATATATATATATATGTGGCTTTTTAAAATTAAAGATAAATTATTACTTTGATAACCAATTTTTTTTTAACAATTTAATTAAAAAAAATAAAAAATGATAATAGTAAATTTGAAGAATGAAACCTAATAAAAAAACATTAAAATATATGATTTTTTGTTGAAAACAATGTTACCAAGTCATTCAAAAAATATTAAAAGTTTGTTATTATCCAAAATACATAATTTGGTCAATTTAATTATGCAAAATCTAAATTATTATATTTGGAAATAAATTAAAAAAAATTAATGAAATTTTTTTTTTTTTTTTAAAGTTATCAATTATCTTTACACTGCCATAGAAATATTATACAAAATCTTTATTGTTGGTATGTTGCTTGGGAAACCATACCAACAACGATACATCAATTTGTTTATGAGTTTATGGAAGTTATGTCTCTTAAAATTGTAAAATTGAACAAAATAGAACCTATGTTTATCATTTTTACAAAAAAATAGTTGTTGTCTATCATCTAAATGAGTATAATGAGGTGGGGTATGGACACCCAAGCCTCCTATATTGAACAACAAGTTAAGTAAACTAAAAGCCATGAAAAATAAGCAATTGGAGGATGATCCTCAACAATAGGCACTTGAGTTTGGGGAAAGTCCAGGTTGGTCAGATCCAAGCTAGCCAGATTGTTTGCTAACAGGTTTGTTTTATGATATACTAGTTTGACCTGCAATTACACATCATCTAGCTGCATCAAGATTTTCTAGTGTGCTTTGTGTCACTCAATGAGATCGCGACCCATAAACATTTTGACATGCTAGTAAATATCGATGGTATTCAAATACCGAGATTCACGAGCCTGAGTGGTGCCCAGATCCAAAATCCATGAACTTGTTGAGTGCAACACTTCCTCTTCTGAAATGAAGTGTTTGGGGATTCAGACGTTTTCCTCTTCTAGGTCTATCTTGACTCTTATATCTGGCGGGGTGTGGGCCTGATAAGCTTCGGTTGAGTCCTCAACCACATTGATGAGAGAAGATCCCAAGTGACCTATGGAATGACGAGAAGAGCCCCCTCTAGAGTGACAGGAGGATCCATCATTGGCCATGGGAGCATAAGAGACGAGAAAACCACAGGGAAATGCACAGAAGGTGGAAGTAGGGTTTGA
Organism: Picea sitchensis; assembly: GCA_010110895.2. NCBI lineage: Eukaryota > Viridiplantae > Streptophyta > Pinopsida > Pinales > Pinaceae > Picea > Picea sitchensis. The sequence goes on from SNQJ01S0040201.1 coordinate 85,111, forward strand.
AAGGTGGACAGGGGGAGAACAACTATAGAAGGAGTTGATGGGAAACAAGGGAGCGAGACTAGGGTGAAGGAAGTAGAGGGACGATAAGGGAACAATTGTTGTGTCGCCATGATTGAGGGATGATCTCATAATGGTCGAATGTAGGGCCATGGAGTTCATGATGACATGTGATGTAGCTTTTGTAGAGTGGGATGTGTAGAGAAAAATCCAGAGGATCTGAATGTACCAGGGGAGCATCATCAGATTGAGACTACGGTTCGAGTGACGACGAGTTAGGGAGGTTAATTTGTGTGTGAGGGTGGTGGAGTTATAGTGCATGGTGGGAGTTGATGGGGGTTTGTGGGTGGGTTGCAGGTGCTAGCAGACAAGGGTGACAGGTGGCGGCTCACCTCGGGGGGTGGCCCCATGTCCCATCGCTTTCCTATCACTCGATACGGGGAAATGAAAACATTTATGTTAGTTAAAAAAGAAAACCAACCTTTTGATAAGATTTATATTACAAATACAATTATTTTTTGGTTTACTAATGAATGACTATTTCAATTTATATTTCYTTAAAAATGTCATTAGTAATGATTTGTTTTCTCTTTTCAATTTCTTGACATGACAAATTATATTTTTTATTATTTTATATCATTGTTAATTCTAAGTTTATAACATATTTTATATTATTATGATTTTTAAATTTACAATATCTTTCTTTAACACTAGGAATGAAACTAAGTAAATCCAAAAATATTTCATAATCCATAATTTTAAAATCATATAATATTCTTTATCTCCTAATTGAAGTTGGATGTAATTTTCTGAACTTTAAATGTGTGATTTTAAATATTTAGATTAAAAACTTAAATTGTTCAAGTTCATCAAAGATACACTTAAACAACAATAGTGATCAAGATTCAAATGAGATTGGCTTAGAGATTTTGAAGTTTAACTTTGCTTAGCTTAATTGTTATAATATAAAAGAAAATTCAAATTATGGATATTGATAATATTTTTATTAAGTTTAAAGATGAAACTTAGGAAGAAAATAAAAATATTACAAAGATTTTATTAATTTTAATTTCATTAATCAAAACTATTTTTTCAATATCAAGATTTAAAAAAATGAATATTTTAAAAATAGGACTAATATACATAACTTTCATGGTAAAATTGGTCACTAAACTAGTCCAAAAATAAAAATGAGAGAATTTGTAAAATTTGCGATACAAAGGAGGTTGACAATGAACACCATTTCTTTTTAACACTAACCTTTATAATATAAAACATAATTTTAGTCGAAAAAGATAAGCTTTTGTATAAGAAGTCAAGAAGATCTCAAAATCAAATCTCATTAATTCTCTTAGATTAATTAATTACTACCATCATCCATTAGAAAAACTTAGAAAGAGAGACATAAATTCATCCAATAACTTAAATTATTTCTTAGAACTTCATGATTTACAAAACAATAATAACCTTGATAAAAAAAAATCACCATATTCAAATAAAAAATTAATATTTTAAAATAACTAATATTTTGACTCTTTTTTATTCAATAAATTTTGTTCATAACAAGAAACATAAATATCATTACTAACTAATCATTATCAATGTTATGTCTATAATAATCACTAATCAAAAATACTCAATAAATTGAAAAATTATCTTGTAAGTTAATTATTAAAATAGATGCATAATGAAACAAGTTTGTTCATCACCAAACAAATACTCTCTAAACATCATCATGGTTTGTTCATCATCAAACAAATACTCTCTAAACATCATGAATTTTATATAATAATAATAATATATTTTTAAGGTCACGGCCAAGCCACACCAAATTGGTGTATGAGACCCCCTTGTTTGTGGGACAAGGGACCCCCTCCGTCCAGCGATTTGTTTGGTAAAGTCTACAGAGGTATACATACCCTACCCCCCTCTGGATTTGAACTTGTGACCTCTTAAGAAGAAACACGTGTTCTTAACCATTAGGCCCACATCATATGAAAACATTTTAATTTATGACCTTAACCGATTTGCTTTCTGGTTTGTTTTAAAAAAAAATTAATTGTGAAATTTTTTCAAATTATTTAAATCTAAATCATCGTGCTCAAATTTCAATCCTAAACGTTAATTTTGAAACAAATAAATATCTAATTTTGCATATGTTGATAAAACATGTACATTGTTCTTAATGTCAACTTAAAATATAAAAACTTAGAACTCAAAGTTTGCCTCTCCTTATTCATAAATTTATAAAGATAATTATCAATGTTGTTGTCATCTTTAGTGGGAAAGATTGAATAAGTCTAAAAATTATAATATTTAGAATTTTTTGGTAATTATTATCACAATTCAACTACAATTTTGATTAAATCTTAATTTTTCATTATTGAAATTATATTTTTGAATGTATAAATGGATTCAATACCCTCAAATATTCCTATTACATCTAGATTGTGCAATCTTAACAACTAATACTACAATTCTAACCATTCTTCTAAATATTTTATTGGACTTCAAGTAAAGATGATTGAAAAAGTCCAAATTGTAGCATGAATTGATCTGGATATATGAGCAAAACAAAATGAATAACAAAATGAATACAATAACACAAGGATACGGAGAAAAACAACAAATATCCAGTGAATAATAACATTTATTGAATAAATAAAATATGTTCAAACTGTAAAACTGTAGAACTGAAAACAACTTGCTCGGATGGTGGTAGTTATCTCTCAGAAGGGATGTGGATGCTACTCGCATCCGTTTGAGAAGAATGATTACAATGAGGCTCCAGAGGCCTTTTTAACATTACTCATGAATGTTAGAACCCTAGACATCCAAAAACCTAACCCTAGGAGATGAAACGCCAAAAGTTATGTGGGCCCCGATGGGTAAGTTGGTACCTCAACTTTCTGAGGTCGTAACTTTTTCATATGACCTCTGTTTAAGGCGCGTGATAGCTCGTTGGAAAGGTATTTTCGCGAACTACACATTATTTTGTCAAACTCTGACTTCATCTATTGTTTGATTGTGGAAAGCCAAAAAAACACTATTTAAGGCCCTAAAATAGCCTTGGAAGTATAGAAAGATGTACTGACATAAAAAATTACAAAATAAGCCAGTTGGATTAGGTGAATCAATATCCACCCGGATGTTGTTTAGGGCTTCAGACAACCCCAGAAGTGTTGAACCCACAATTAAAAAGAATTACAGAAGAATGTGTTGAACTGAAAACTGTCAAGAGGAGCCAATTGGAATAGGTGGGTGGCCACCAATATCCACCTGGATCAATCCTCCCCCCTTAGGAAGCAATGGTCTCCATTGCATTGAGTTCCCCCATTAGGTGAGGAAATTTCTGTTGAATTTGGCTCTGGGTGAGCCACTTGCCTTGGTGCAGGAGTTGCCCTGCCTTGGCAACCCAATAAAGCTGAATCCTCTAATGGCGAGTGCCCTTGACTTGTGTGTCCACTATCTGATCAGTGGATGCTTGTTCCATGCAGTCAGGGTTGAGATCGATTGGTTTCAACTATTTTGTGATCTCCAAGGTGTCCAATAATGGTGGAAAATATGATCGGAGGAGGTCAACATTGAACACTGGGTGCAAGCCAATGAACGGGGGAGTGTTGAGCTCAAAAGCATTATCACCCATAGCCTTGGTGATAGTATAAGGCCCATAGCAAATCGGAAGGAGCTTCTGATGGGGCCCTGTAAGGAGTTCTTTCTAAAAGTGTAACCAGACCTTGTCTCCCACCTGAAACTTGTGCGATACCCGGTGTTGATCATGGCGCTGCTTGTACTTAGCATCAACTTTTTGCAAAATCTCATGGACCTATTGGTGGATGTGTTGAATCCGCTCAATGAATCTAGTGGCTTTGTCGGTCTTGGACTAAATATGGGAAGAATATGTCTCTGTGGTAGCAAGAGGTAGTGCAACATCAATGGGACCCAAGTGTTGGAATCTCATCCCCACCTGAAATGGGCTATGGTCGGTGGAGCTATGGAGAGCCCTGTTGTAGCTATGTTGAACATAGGGAAGACTCTCATCCCATGTATGTGGATACTTAGAGTTATACATGCACAATATGTGCACAATAATTTGATTGACGACCTCTATTTGGCCATCGTTTTGAGGGTGGAAGGCAGTGGATTTAGTGAACTTGGTGTCCAACAATGACTAGACACTCGACCAAAATGTGCTGAGGAACATGGTTTCCCAATCAGAGATGATGTTTTGTCGTATCCCAAAATGGACCCACACTTGTTCGAAGAATATCTTGGCAATATTTGTCGCTGTGATGCTCTTCTTGTAGGATGTGAGAATGGCCATCTTTGAAAACTGATCAACCACCACAAATACGCAATCATTTCCTTGCTTGGTGGATGGAAGACTAGACATGTAATCCATCGATATGGATTCCCAAGGCCTCTTGGGAGGAGGAAGAGGGGTTTATAAGCCTTGATTCTTGATGGCTGACTTGGCAATGGCACAGGAAGTGCAAGATCTGATATACTTGCTGACGTCTTGTTGAAGTTTTGGCCAACAAAAATGTTTTTGTAAAACGGCCATAGTTTTCTCCCTGCCAAAATGCTCTGCCATCTGAATGTAATGATCCTCCCAAATAATCTTTTCACACTCCCTTGTAAGAACACAGAGATGGCCCAGATGGCATAACAGTCCATCCTAAATGTGAAAATTGGTAACATTCTTGCATGTACCCATGAGCTGATAGGTGGTGGCGAAGTCAGGATCTCACTAATAAAGTTGGGGCCATTCAGATGCCCCATGCCCACAGGAATGGAGCACAGTGGTGATTGTCGCCACAAGAGGTCGACTGAGGAAATCAGCGACATGATTTGTGCTCCTTGTCTTATACTTGATGTTGATATGGAACTGTTGTAGGTATGTGGACCACTTTTTATGGCAGTCATTCTACAACTTCCCTTGTGTCTGTATGAATTACAAAGGATTGTGATTAGTGTGAATGATTGTCTCCTTTCCCAAAATGTAATGTTTCCATTGACGATAGGATTTCACAATGGAATAGATTTACTTGTCATAGGTGGGGTATTTCCGGATGGCATCTAAGAGTGTCTTACTATGGTATGCTACTGGATGACTGTGTTGAGTGAGAATGACACCTACAACGTATCTGGATGCATTAGTCTCAATCTCGAAAGGTTGTTGCAGATCGGGTAAGGAGAGTACTGGAGTTGAGCACAAGCGATGCTTCAGATCATCAAATGCTCGTTTTTGTGCCTTCCCCCATGCAAAATTTTCCCTGCTACCACCCTTGGTCACTTGGCTTAGGGACCATGCAATATGGGAGAATCCCAACATGAATCGTCGGTAGAAGTTGGCAAGTCCCAAGAAGCTCCAAAGATCGGTTAGTGTGGTCAGGCCTAGCCAATCACAGATGACTTGGATCTTAGCTGGATCCACATGTACCCCATGATCATCAACAATATAGCCCAAGTATTGGACCATGTTCATGCCAAAGGAGCATTTTTTGAAGTTGGCATATAGCTTGTTTTGTCACAGAGTGCTCAGAACTTGCAGAATATGCTGCATGTGATCTTCTCAAGTTCTACTGAAGATGAGGATTTCATCCAGAGATACCACCAAAAAAGAGTTGGTGAAGGGTCTCAATACATCATACATCAACCTCATGAAAGTAGTTGGTGCATTTGTTAAGCCAAAGGGCATGACCAACCATTCAAAGAGACCTTCTTTAGATTTGAAAGTTTTATTCCATACAGCAGTTGGTTCAATGGGAACCTAGTGGTAGCCAAGCTTTACGTCAATATTGTTGAAGATGTTTTCCCCCTCGAGTTGGTCAAAGTCATCAATTCAGGGAATTGGGTACCAGTTCATGACTATGATTTTGTTTAATACTCTATAATCAATGCAGAGTCGTCAGGTCCTGTCTTTCTTCTACACCAGTAAAATTGGGCTTTCGCAAGGGGAAGAGTTGGGTCTGATGTGTCCCTTTTGAAGAAGCTCTTGGATCTGAYGCTTGATTTTGYCATTTTCCATCAACAAGTGATGATAGAATGGTCCATTAGGAAGAGATACATCGGGGGTTAGATCAATTGGATGCTTGACTTAGCAGTGCGTCGGTACCCCGGTGGGTGAGGAGAATATGTCTCTGTACTCTTCCATGATCYCGTCCACTTGCTTTTGATGCAAAGAGAGGCTTTGTGTAGAGGCCATGGATGTGGCGACAACCTTCTTCTTACTATSAGAATGGATCAAAAATAAGATGAACGTCATGGTATGTGAAATGACCTTATTTCATTGCTTAGCAGAGATTAAAGAAATAGCGATAGGTGACACTACCTCTGGTATCCTGTACAATTGTCTACCTAAAGTAATAATAACACTGCGGGGTCTAGACTCATACACAACATGTCACTTCCACAAATATGGTTTTCCTAAAATAACTTCACAAACTTCAAGGGGAGAAATATCACACAATGCCTCATCTTTGAAGGGATTGATGTCGTAGGGGAGACGACGTTGTTGGTTGATGCAAAGATCTCTTCCTTGGAGAAGCCACCCAATGGTGGAGGGTTGCGGGTGCAGTGTCATCGGTAGGTCCAGTTGCTTGATGACCTCTACTGATATCAGGATCTTCTAAATTTTGTTATCGACAATGAAATGAAGCGGAGCCCCCTTTACCCACATATGTGAGTGAAAGAGGTGTTCCCCTTCCTTTGGTTCTTCTGGTTCGTTTGGCTAGAATTTGGTGGTAGCGACAATGGCGCTAGGTTCAACATCGATAATATGCTACCCTCCTTCTGGATTTGATTCTGAATCAAAATATTCCTCTGACTCGGAAGCTTTTATCTCAGCCACAAGTGACTGCTTGGAGAGACATTCTTCGGTGTTGTGCCAAGGTATTTTATGGTATTCACACCACTTTCTCGTGTCCTTATTCAATTTCTCATTACCCTTCTTGTGTTGTGGCTTGGACTGGTTGTCCTGAGAGTGGCCATATTTTCTCTATCCCTTGTTTTGTGGGTTGGGGCCACCTTTTCCCTGCTTCAGCTATGAGGAGTTTGCAGATCCAAAATCTCACCTCTTCTGCATAAATTTCTTCTCGATATTGACAACATATCTATAAGCCGCACCTAATGATGTGATGCCCAGAAAATCCATTTTTGTTTGAATGTATCTATGAAAACAGTCGCGGTATTTGAGAACCAGATGTCATTCAGAGTCTTTGATACCCAATTTGGTGCGCAAGGTATGGAAAATATTGGTGAAATATGGTACTGTCTAGTCCCTTTCCTGATGCAGCGTGGTCCATCTTGTGTAATGGTCCTCATAGCTTCCAACATGGTAGTATTGTTCTTTAATGGCATCCTTGAAGGAATCCCATGTGGGGGAAACCGAAAATATTTCATATTCCTCTATGGCCCTTTGCTCAGAGTAAGTAYCCCACCAGTCCTTAACATAGGGGATGGACTTGAGGAGTGCAAAAGTAATCTTTTCCCTGTCGGAAAAATTGTGGACCAAAAAGTACCCTTCGAGCATATTCATCCATTTATCTAAAGCATCTTCATCTATCAGTCCTTCAAATAATGAAATTTCAAAATTTACTTGTACCTTGAAGGGGGTTGCATGGCCACTTGATGAAGATGTGTCTCTTGTGGGCATCCACTGAAGGATATGTGCAAAGTTGTCCATCATTTTGTTTGTTTTCCCGCAAGGGCTTCCTCAAGCAACATTTTAAAAGGATATCCTACTCCATCATATTTATTATCATCCCCCATGGGTTGTTTTTAGGCTCAACACGACCAATATTGAAAAGGATCGACTGGTTCTAGTCCCAACTTCTTGTACCCAGATCTTGTCGGGGACATGCACAAAGAAAAATAAATGAAGAGCAGACCGCTCTGATACCACTAATCCAGATTTATGAGCGGAACGAAATGAATAATAGACTGAATACAATAACATAAGGATTTGGAGAACAACAACAAATATCTAGTGAACAATAACTTCTATTTAATAAATAAAATATGCGAAAACTATAAAACTGCATAACTAAAAACAACTTGCTCGAATGGTGGTAGTTATCTCTTAGAAGAGATGTGGCGGCTATGTGCATCCGTCTGAGCAGAATGATTGCAATGAGGCTCAAGATGCCTTTTTAACATTACTCATGAATGCCAAAACCCTAGACATCCAAAAACCTAACCCTAGGATATGAAATGCCAAAATTTATGTGGGCCCCGATGGGTAAGTTGGTACCTCAACTTCCCGGGGTCATAAATTTTGCATACGACCTCCATTGTAGGCACACGATAGCCCGTTGGAAAGTTCTTTTTGAGAACTACACATTATGTCGTCAAAGTCTAACTCTATCTACAGTTTGACTATGGAAAGCCAAGAAAAACATTGTTTAGGGCCCCAAAACGGCCCTAGAAGTACAAAAAGATGTACTAACATGAAAAATTCAAAAATAAGCCAGTTGGATTAGGTGGACAACCACCAATCTCCACCTAGACATTGTGTAGGGATTCAAACAACCTTGGAAGTGTAGAACCCACAATTACAAATAATTACAGAAGAACTTGTTGAACTAAAAATTGTCAAGATGAGCCAGTTGGAATAGGTGGGTGGCCACCAATATCCACCTGGATCATGGTTAGACTAAGCCAAAATATTTAGGCAATTTCCCTACCACGTCCTCCTATATTTTATTTTCAAGCATACATGTGACATTATATGACGTAATAAAAAAATATAAATAAATAAACGAACATGTCAAACCACTAGTATGACATGACAAATACCTAACACTTCACCCATTATTTAGTCACACACCCCCACCCTCATTTTCCCTAGAAGAATACAACGAGATTACAAAATTAAACAAAGTAATTTTTTTTTAGAAAAATTAAGAAAATTAAATTAAACAAAAATTAAGATTTTTTTTGCTAGACAACGTAGGAAGGCATGCAAAGGTGGAGCCCACTTTAAAGGGTCTATATGGTGGCTTGGCACCGAATTCAAGGACTAGATCCATAGAATCTACATTTTGGGTCAAAGGCCCTTGATTTCATCAACTAACCATGGTTAATATAAGAGATCCATCCCTTGTGTGAAAACCTCATAATGGTACCCTTATCCCACTCTAGGACAAAGGTCCCTTTTAGAGGGTCTATGTGGTGGTTTAAGGCCTTGTTCATGTCTCATGAGCCTTATAAAATTCATTTATGGATTAATGACCTTATTTTCCTCTCTTGATCATGGTCGAGGCCCTAAGACCCATCCTTACTACACAAAATATCCTATTGGTGCCACTATCCCACTCATATGCCAAAAATCCCCTTTAGAGGGCACATATTGTGATTCAAGGCATTGATGATGACCCATTAGTCCAAGAATCTTCATCTAGGGTTTAATTCCATCGACTTCTTCCCCTACCATAATTAAGGCCCTAAGACCCATCCTTGATGCACAAAACATCCTGATGGTGCATATATGTCAGTCAAGGGAGTGGACATGATATGTGGTTTGTGGCATTGTTCATGGTCCTTGATACATAGAATCTTAATCTAGGGCCTTATTTTTATCCTTTACCATGGAAAATTAAGGCCCATCCTCAATATAGAAGATCTCATAATGGTACTTATATTCCACTTAGAGGAAAAATATCACTTCTAAAGGTCATGTGTTGTGGTTTGAGGTCACTTTCATGACCCATGGGCCCTAAGGATACATTTATGGTGTAAGGCCCTTATTTTCCTCCCTTAACTATGGCCAAGTCCCTGAGACCCATCCCTCCTACACAAAAACTCATAATCACACGCATATACCACTTATTTCCAGATATCCAATTTAGAGGGTTGGTGTTGTGATTTAAGATTTGATCATAGCCCATTAGTTCAATTATAATCTTAATTTTGCAACTAATTATCTAGATTTCTTCTGCAATAATGGCCAAGGCCTCAAGAC
>SNQJ01S0040201.1:107097-120844 GCA_010110895.2 Picea sitchensis
TCTTTGTCAATCTTAGCATTATATGGGAACCTACATTATATGCATGACATTTTATATAGTGTTATTATAGGTATTATCACACCTGCTTGGCCATGTCTATGGAAAGAAAATTTCAATTCATGTTAGACCACTACAGAGTTGAGTTTGTGCATAATGGAAACTTTTTATGTTGGATAGGCCATGCCTTAAAGCTCTTCACTATTGCCTATTGTATTTTCTCAATAGCATCTACCACACCAATGATAGGTCAAATTTTAGCGAGCATCGTTGACACCTACACCATATAAATAAACCCATTTTTCATAGATGATTTTTTGAGATATACATCGGTCTACTTTCTCAAATTAAAATTTGAGGTATTTGAGTGTCTTAAATATTTCAGGCATCTAGTTAAGAACCAAACAGGGAAGAGGATTAAGAAGCTTCGTACAGACAATGGAGGAGAGGATGTGAATAAGGATGTTGAGAATCCCTGTTCAGAATTAGGTATAGAATTGCAACACATAGTTCCATGTACTCCATAGTAGAATGAGGTAGCAGAGAGAAAGAATGGGGAATTGAAAGAGATGGCCAATTGTATGTTGCAGGCTAGAGAACTACCTCCAAATTTATGGGTTAAAGCTATTAACTATGAGGCCTACATTCATAATGTATTTCCTCATAAATCAGTCAAGGGTGTCACTCCATATGAGGCTTGGAGCGAGAAGAAACAAGAAGTCACTCACTTCAGAATTTGCAGTTCCCGTGCATGTGCTAGGATCTCTTCAGATAGGAGGAAAGTTATGGAAGCTCAGAGTAAGGAGTGTATTGTTTTTGGATATCCATAAGGAGTGAAGGGATATAGTTTATAATATACTAATTCAGATACATTATTCATTTATAAGAGTGTTAATTTTGAAGAGGGTCCTTCACCTGTACTTCTGGAGAAATCCACACCTCCATCCCCACCGCCACTAGTTGTGGAACTTCATGAAACTTCTTGCGATCAGATTTATGATCAGATATCTAAACATGATATCTCTAACATTTATGATCAAAGGAAAGAATTTGAACATCCAGATAATCTACCATGATGGGCACAAAAGGATCTTAAGACATCAGGTGATTTGGTGGGTAATCTCATCGATCCACGAAGAACCATATCTCAGTTTGTGGAGCCTTCACAAGCTATTACTTCCATAGAACCTTTGCTACCTATTTATTGTGATATGGCACTTGGATCAGACCCTCAATATTATGAAGAGGATGAAGGTAGCCCCCATTGGGAGGTAGCTATGAAAGAGGAGTACAATTCCTTTATAGAGAACAACACATGGGAGTTGGTTCCTCTACCTTCCAACAAGAAGCTTGTGTTGGGAAGTTGGTTTGGACAGTTGGTTGTCATTGATTTCAACCCTTGAAGATTGATTTCAACCCTTGGAGAAGTCTGAAATCCCCAAATATGTGGATGAGATCGTTGGATAGTTGGTTGTCATTTGTATGATTGAAATTGATGGTGAGTTAATTGTCATTGATGCCAGTTGATGTCAATAGTTTTGCACTTTAATAATCCCAGTAGAAAATTTTGGTCACCCCTAAGGTGTGGTCGTGGAACCCACAATTGATTGAGGAATACAGACATGAAGGTTAGTGTACTTGCAGGTAAGACTATAATAGATGGATAGTACGTTTCATGCCATTTCTGGTGATATATGGTATGCCACGTAGTTCCTCATGGTTGAGGAGATATGGATCTGTGAAGTTGGAGGACCCTCAAGAACAATCTAGAAGCCCCTAGAAGGTCAACAAGAAGTTAATTATTCTAGAAGCCCCTAGAAGATCATTAAGAATCTTGACCAGTCAAAGTGGTTGCAACAAGAAATTAATTAAGGGTAAAGTTGTTGCAACAAGAAATTAATTATGGGTAAAGTATTTGTAACAAATAAATTATGATTTTACTAATTATGGGTAAAGAAGTTGCAACAAGAATGTAAGTTATCCCTAAAATAAGGAAAAGGGGTAAAATAGTTACAAGGTAGCCCCTAAAGGAAGTCACTTGGGAAATATAAATAACACTAAAAGAGACTCCCATTAGCACCGATTGAGTATATTAAATATCTATAAGTGATTGAGGTAACCAAGGATATCTGAAGCGAATTTTAGAGGGAAGGTGAAGTAAAGAAGGCTGAAAATCCAAGGGAGGACGAAGCCTTTTGATGTTGTGTTCTAAGGTGTTCCAGGTAAAATGCTCATAAATTTGTCATAAAGAATCCAAAGGATGTGAGACCAATTTCAATGGAAAAAGTACAAGCCATAGTTTGTTGTGTGTGAGTTTCAGAATAAGATATCAAATATCGAGCACGTAGCATGTCATACAAGTTATATCTATAGAATGGGCCAGAATTAAGCAAGGTATGCCATTTTCTCTATAACTCCTTTTCATGAATGATTGAAGGAGTGAAACTTGGAGGAATTTTAGAAGACATACTGAGTAAGGTTGGATACAAGTTTCATACCTTTATTCATTACAGGTATAGAGTTATGCTTGTTGAAATTTAGGGTTTGTGACTAATCCAAAACTAGTTATGTGAGACTGAGGTAAAGGTTTATGAAGATGATATTCTCTTGTTCTTGAAGTTAAGGAAGGTCTGCATGTCTATGATCACATACACTAGGTCATCTATAGGATCAAAGGTCTGTTTATATGCTTAGTTTGAAGTTACATATTAGTGATCTTGTGGAGCATGCTTGAGGCATGTCTTGGTGAGTTTTTGGTATATGTCTTATGGTACATATTGGATGTATTGTACATGTTGTTTGAGGCGGATATTTTGAGGAACATTGCTAGTGCATATCTATGTTATATTGGCATATCTTTTGATGCATCTTTTGGCACACGGTTGAGGTTCATGTTGGACATTTGGTTGGTTTTATATCAGTGATGTTTTGGCACATAGTTTGATCTGAAGTGTACATGGTTCATAGTTTATGGAGGATGTGGAATACATATCATGGTTCATTCGTAAAATCTCATCTTGGTGATTTTGGTATATGATCTAGAAGAACATCTCGATGATGGTTGTGAGTTGTTTTGGTTGATGCACTTGTTGTGGTACATGTTTTGGTGCATGTTTGATGCACGGTTTGGTACAGTTGTGGTGCATGGTTGATGCATTGTTTGGTATAGGTGTTGGTGCATGGTTTATGCACTTGTTGTGGTACAGGTTGTGGTACACAGTTGATTCTTGGTATGTTATAGGTTGATGGTTTGGTACATGGTTTGAGACACGTATCTTGTGATGGTATGTTGGTGATCTTGGTATATGCTTGGTAGAGGCATGTGTTAGTGATGTTGGAAATATAGTTGAAGGGTGTCGTTGGTATATGATCCATGTGAGAGGATATGATTGAGTAGCAATGACAGTGACAGGTTGATCAGTGACATGTTGTATAAAATGACAGGTTGGATGCAGTGTCAGGTTGGATACAGTGGTAGTGATAGTGATGGTGGCAGTGGCAGTGATAGTGACAATAACAGTGATTGTGGTAGTGACAGTTGGTCTACAATTATATTTCATGGCGGAAGGATGGGGAAAGGAAAGGGGGTTGTAGCCTCCTTCTAATTAGTGGTGGAGAACACAGGGAGTTGGAGCTTCCTTTGGGTTGGATCCTAAGAATCAAGGGGTTGCATCCTTCTTTTGGTTGGAGTAAGAGAATTTAGGGAGTTGTAGCTTCCTTCAGGTTGGTTCCTGTAAATCGAGGGGTTGGTGCCTCCTTCTAGTTGGTGCTAGATAATTTGGAAGTTGGTGCTTCCTATGAATCTAGTCTTTATATATATAGAAGAAAGCATTATGTGGCTTTCTCCCGTTTAGGTTTCCATGCAAATTATGGAATAATGTGTACTTGATGTGATGTTTCTTATGTTTATATGATCATTATATACTGATGATATATTGATGATATATTGTTGATAAAGTTGACATTTATATATTATGGTTAAAAGTGGTATAAAGTGCTCATATTGATTCACCCCCCCCCCCNCCGCCCCTGCCCCTCTTAGTATTCCAACAACTTGTTAGATGTAAGTGGATTTTCAAGACAAATAAGGATGTTGATGGATGCATTACAAAGTATAAGGCTCAGTTAATGGATAAAGTTTTCTCAAAGGTACAATTTATTGACTATGAGGAGACTTTTGCACTGGTTTCCAAGATTGATTCCATTCGGTTAGCTCTAGCTATTGCAACAGCTAGAAAGTGAGAGGTACACCATATGGATGTGAATAATTCATTCTTGCATGAATATATTAATGATGATATATATGGAGCAACTATATGGATATGTTCAGGATCCATCATTAGTTTGCAGGTTGAGGAAGTCATTGTATAGACTCAAGCAAGCACCTCAGGCATGGTATGCTAAAATGGACTCTTATCTTCTCTCTAGAGGTTTTCTTAGATGTAGATCAGATCCTAATGTGTATATGACGAGGAACAACGATTCGATTCTACTAATATTTCTATATGTAGATGATTTACTCATCACAGGGAGCTCATTCTCCTCCATTGTTGCAATGAATATCACTTTGCATGACAAGTTTTCTATGACAGATATGGGACTATTACATTACTTTCTTAGTCTTGAAATCAACCAGAATGATTCAAGAATCAATATGTATCAGTCCAAGTATGCCAAAGATATAATTGATAGGTTTCAAATGACAGATTCCAAGCCATATCCAACACCCTTTCAGTCAGGGGTTAGATTAGAGGATGTTGGTGCATCACCTTTGGCTGATTGTACCAGATATAAATGTTTGGTGGGGATTCTTCTCTACCTTACACACTCTCGACCAAACATCTCTTATGCAGTTGGATCAGTTTCTAGGTACATTCATGAGCATCATGCGCTTCACTAAAAGGAAACAAGAGGATTCTCATATATGTCAAGGGAACTACCAGTTTTGGTATACACTATGCATCAGGATCTTCCTTAGATCTTGTTGGTTACAAAAAATCAAATTAGGCAGGTGATAGCATTGATCACAAGTCCACTTTAGGATATGTCCTCTASCTTGGATTAGGCCCTATCTATTGGTCAAGTAAGAAGCAATCAACATTTGATTTTATCATCAGTAGAGGCATAGTACAGGGGTGCAATGAATGTTACTAATTAGGCTATTTGGTTGCAACACTTTCTTAYAGAGTTGGGAGTTCATTTTCATAGTCTAATAGTTATATGGTGTGATAATCAGAGTACTTTCAAGTTGTGTAGAGACCCAGTTAAGAGGAAGTGGACCAAGCACATCGAGGTTCATATTCACTTTATTCAAGGACAGATTCAAGATAGAGTCATTGATATGCAGTTGTGTCCATCTTCAAAGAAGGTGGCAGACATATTAACAAATCCTTTCACCGAGAAAAGGTTTGTCTCATTGAGGGAAATTCTAGGAGTGAGGGATACATTAGCTTAGAAGTTGAACATGTTAGCAATATTTTCTTGTTAGCAACATATTTTGAGGGGGGGATTTGTTCCCACTGGGTTTTCCCTCCTTAATTCACTTTTGTTCAGTTGTTATGCATCTATACTTGTACATGAGTACCTAACATGGCTTCATATTTCCGAGACTCATCATTGTGCACACCTAGGTTGTGATTTAGAGGGGGTTTTATGGTACATGCTCAACTACATACTTAGTGACATGCTCAACTACATACTTAGTGACATACTCATGTTTTCCATTTTTCCTACTATTTAGGACAACTTCTATTTATAACATGTCTATTTATAGCAGGTTTATTTTTAGCCGATGGATTCTAATATGTAATACCATGGGAAAATACCATGGGTTTCCAAAACCATGGGCTCATAAACCACCGTTAAGCAAATTCCTATTTTTTAGCTACCATTAGGCCAATTCCTATTTTTTAGCCACCATTAGGTAAATTCCTATTTTTAGGAGATAATTTTTCTTTCCTTAATTTTAGGAGATATTTCCTATTTCATTGCTATAGAGTGCACTTTATTAAGAATAGTATCCTCCTAGGGAAGTGTGCATTACCCATCTAATACTTGGAGGTAACTCACTTCACTTATTTAGTGACTTTCCATAATTAGCAAATTCTCACTCAATTATGACTTTAGTTCCATTCTTGAACTCTAGTCTTATTATAGGATATTTTTTCTATTATGGAATGCATGTTGACTTCATGTAGAGTTCTCACTAAGTCTGCACCTATATTTTTGACCTTTTCTTATTATTAGAAACTTTTGACTTTAGTTAATTGTTGTTATTGGGAGAAGTTACTTTTTTACTTTAGCATGCACATGGAAATCCCAACCTAGTGTGCATTACTCCTCATGTGGAGAGWCCTATATATTGTACTCATTATCAATGATTAATACATTGTGATTAGAGTTGGTTTCTTAGTCTCTTATGTGTGAAGATTGATTATGTTCTTCTCTCTCCTCTCTCTCTTTTGCAATTAGCTAGTGTAGTATTTCCTTCTCACAATTGGGTCTTGGATTGTGGTTTAATCCTACAAATTGCAGCTTCCTGAAGCCCAAGAATATTATGAAGCTTGATAAATTTAGTTTCAGATAATGGTTTGGTCAATATATCAATAATTTGATCATCGGTTCTACAGTAGACAAGAGTGACAACGTTCTCTTGAACTAATTGTCTCAAACAATGACTATGAATCTTGACATGCTTCATTTTACTTTGTGCTATATGAGTTTTAGCAAATTGAATGGCACTATGATTATCACAATTACTTGAATGGAACTATGATTATCACAATAGAGTGTAGTTGAGGTTTGTACAGGAAACCCAAGTTCACCCAAGAGCTGGTGAATCTAAGCTGCATATGTTCTTGCATTAATAGTGCTACGATACTCTGTTTCTATAGTTGACAAAGAGACTACCTTTTGTTTCTTGCACAACCAAACCAATAGTCCAGTTCTAAAGTGAAACACATAGCCAAAGGTGGATTTTGGATCATCACTATTTCCTACCCAGTCGAAGTCAGTGAAGTCGACTAACGAATCTAAACTTCGACAATATTTGATACCCAACTGAGAGGTAGCCTTAAGATAATGAAAAATCCTTTGACATATTTCTCATGGATTTCTTGGGGATTCTGTACAAACCAAGAAACCACACTAACAAAAAAATAAATTCCAAGTCGACTGTGAGTAAGATAAATGAGATTGTTGATAGAGAGTAGTATTGACTTTGTGAGAGTAACAGGTTTTACTTAGTTTAACTCTAGATTGAAAAGGAGTAGCAAATGGCTTATAGTTTTCCATCTTAAAATTTTTCAAGAGATCCATTACATATTTAGATTGAGAAAGGAATAAACCATCAGACCAAGGGAGTACTTGAGGACCCAAAAAATAGTGCAGAATACCAAGATTTGTCATATAAAAGGAGTTAACAAGTTGTTTCTTCAATCTAAGAATGAGGTCAATGTAATTTCCAGTTATGACAAGGCCATCAACATATAAAACAATAATCAATGTATTTCCTTGAGTATGGAGTACATATAAATTGTGATCATATTCACAATGTTTGAAACCAAGATGGAGAAAGAAATTATCGATCTTAGCATACTAAGCTCCGAAAGATTGCCTCAAACCATAAAGAGACTTCTGAAGTTGACAAACAATATTGGAATCTATCACAAAACTAGGAGGTTGTTGCATGAAAATTTCTTCAGATAAGTCACCATGAAGGAAGGAACTTTTCACATCCATCTGGTGAATCTTCCATCCAAAACGAGTAGTAAGGGAAAGAATCAGAACTAAATTCATCTTTGCAACAGGGTAAAATATCTCACTGTAGTCGATGCCTTCTTGTTGAGATAATCCTTTCAAGACCAAGCGATATGTACGACACTCCATCAACTTTAGAGGTAATTTGGTCTTGTAGACCCATTGAAATTTCACAACGTTTATTTCTTGAGGTAGAGGAACTAAATCCCAAGTATGATTCTTTAGAAGAGAATCCATCTCAGTCTACATAGCCTGCTCCCATTCAGGTTGTCCTTGTGCATCTGAGTAAGAAAAATGATAACAAGTTTCAAGAACACAAGTCATCAAAGAAACAATTGTATGTTTCTTCTAATTGTGAGTTTGTCAGCCTAGAGAAATATCACCAACATTAGTCCCAACAACTTCAATTGCATTAGCAATCCATATAGGTAGGAAATAAAAAAGTGAATTGATTTCCATTGCATAAGGTTCATCAGAATAAGGAACAACTTCAGTTGAAGGAGATGGAGGACCATTCGAAACAAAAATTGACTGACCAGTTGACTCGGGAGAGGTTGATGGCCCACTCGAAACAGGAATAGATTTCAACTGTCAAGTCGAAGTACTAAAAATCAGAACAGGTGAACCATGGTCATAAAAAACATGTAAAGGACCATCCTATAATAAACAAGAGGAATCTTTCAACAACTTAATGCATTAAGACATCTTATCGAACCACACATTTCTTCTAATAATGATATGTCATTTGACAAGGTCAAATAGTCAATAGGCTTTAGACTCTTTAGATTATCCCATCATGATGCAAGCATGACCCTTTGCATCCAAATTATTTTGGCAATCATATGGAATATGAGCCCAAGAAATACATCCAAATACATGAAGGTGGTCGACTGAGGGATTTCTTCCACACCATCATTCGACTAGAGTCACAGAATGGACAACTCTAATCGAAATGTGATTCGGAAGAGAGTTTTCACAATAGATAACTTCAACCCCAAAACAAGTGGGTATATATTTGGCCTGCAAAAGACAATGAGCCATTTAGATTAATGTATGATTCTTGCATTCAGAAACACCATTTCATTGAGGAGTATGTGGGATAGATCATTGTCAGTCAATACCATATCAAACAAGCTATTCGTCAAAAGGTTGATTCACATACTTACCACCATTGTTTGATCTCAGGAACTTGATAGGTTGACCACATTGCTTTTCATCCAATGCCTTAAATTATTTGATTTTTTCAAAGACATGATTCTTATTTTTTAAGAAATAAACCTAAGTGAATCGAGAGAGAACATCAATTAAATTCAAAATATACCTTGCACATGTTAAGGAAGGTAGATTGATACAACATAGATCATTGTGAATCATCTCTAGGAGGTTATGTGCTCGCCACGCTTTTCTAGAGTCAAAGGGTGCTTGATGATGCTTACCTAGCAAACATCCTCTACACACTCCATCAGGGGGAAAACTATAGGTAGACAAACAACCTGCATATTCTATGTTTCCATCGAATGTAGACTTCAATAATTCATATTTCCAATCTGTTCATGCTAAATTTGACTTCATTCATTAGTGTGAGAAATGAGAGTAGTCAGTTCAGAGTTAGGTCGAGTCGCAAAACTTGTACAAACTTTCCTTTGGGTCGAGAAACCCTCTGACAACAATTGACTGACCATTTTTCATATCTATGACAAAGAACCGATCTAGAAAAAACTCCAAAATCTTACATGTATGTGTCAATTGATAAACTGACATCGAATTTGTACTTATATTGGGAACATGATAGATGCAAAAAAGTTTCCATGTCAGTAGGGAACATCACCATGACCAACAATATTGAGAGAAAAAATCACCAACAACATAGATCTTTCACTCGGTGGCTTTATCCAAGTATGAAAACAAGGAAACATACTTGGCCATATGATGAGTACATCCATAATCAATCACCCATTCATTATACTCAGAATGAGAAATCAATGCTTGAGAATTTTCGACTTGGAAGGTAAAATTATGAGCAAGTCAGCGAACAACCAACATATCTCCTTCAAGTCACCTCTTTATATTGAGATTATTATTCTAACATTCCTTCTCAACATGTCCAATATTTCCACAATAAATACATGTTATTTTCTTTCTATTCTTCATGGTTGATGTCGACTCATCATTTTTCACTTTAGTTTTCTAGTCGAGGTATTCTGGTCAGTGTACAAGGGTATCGAATCATCCTCTTTATTTATGATTCACCTCCCCCTTTCCCTTGAGAAATTGATCTTGATGTTTGCCACCAAGATTCCCTTCATTAAGCAGTATGTTTTGATCACTAATCAATAATCCATAGAAAAATTCAAAGGTATAATCCTTACCATCTTCTTTGTGTTCCCGCCAATTTTTTTGGAATGTCGAAAAAAAACGCATCGAATGGTGTTCTCAGATTCATCAAGACTAGCTTAATGGGTTTTTTTGTCTTTGTTCTAATAATTCTTTTCACATTATCCAAATTTCAACTGAATCTCTTTCACACATGCCAAATAGTCCTCAATTTTATTGAAGGAATGAGGATTGAGAGAGACAAACTCTTTCTCTTGCATGACTTGGCTTTCATCGACTTTTTCAATCAAATATTTCATCTTCTTCCAAACTTGATGAGGGTAGTTGATTTCGTTGGTATGGATCCGAATCTCCCACAAGATATAGGTCGTGATGATCCCCATATCCTCATCCCTCTTTCCATCGACAACAAACTTCATTTGGTCATCCGTCGGATCTAGAACATCAGTCTTGATATATTTCCAAAGTCCCTTACTCTTCAATAAGGTATCCATATCTAGTGCCTAGATAACATATTCCAATCCATTTAGAACAAAAGGATTGATCTTAGAATCCATTTTCGATATCTAACAGATCTGATATGTTTCCATGAGTTATAGTTGGAAAATCACTGACCCAGACTCAATCACAAATATATCTATCTCAATTGGATTTGCAAAAAACAGGTGAGGTCTAAACCAATCACTTTGATTCCATGTTGGGGAATGGGTGTAACCATATGCAAAAAAAATAATAGAGTCTACAGATTAAATGAAGAGAAATAACTACATAGAAGATCAGTGGTGTCTAAAGACACCGTTACAACACTTAAGCACAAGGCATTGTGATCAAAATGTCACAATGCATATTGAACATGTTGAATTTCATTACCTGCATACCTTAATAATGACCCATTGGGTCCTTTATTTATAGTCTCAATATCTAACCAACTTCCTTGAGATCGGGAAGATCTTATCCACATACAATCGTCGGTTGTTAGAGTTGACTCCATCAAATCTGTGTTGTGTAGTCAACTAGTCAAATTAGCTCGTCCCGACCATCCATGCATCCAACCCATAATCGATTTCTTAGCTAGTCGATCCATCAAATAACTCTCTATGAATTCTAGTCAACTACTTGACCGATTGAGGTCAACCAACAATCGATTATTCAACCGAATGAAGTCAACATTCTACCAACCACCCGATTGACTATATCCAACTATTGGTCGATCATCCAACCGATTGACTCTAGGAGAAGCATGATGAACCATTATAACTTGAGGTTCCAACACTAATTATGTTTTTTGAGAACATAGCCGACACAAACACCATCTTTGCAAGAAATGAGAGAAATATCAGTCACCATATTGTGATTACACAACTACTACAATGAGTGATACTTTAGATGACCAAATCACTCATGCCAAAGTTTTTTTAAGTCATCAATGTGAGAAATAAAAATTGATGAAAAATATGATGACACAAAGTTGTCGAATTTGTACAACTTAGTAATATAATCAACAATTCCAGTTGCTAAGACATGCTTAACATCTTTTAAAACCTTGATTACAAGTTGGTGAGGTGAAAACTTTACTATTTTGTAATCACCTAAATGAGTGTTTTGATATATTGATAGAAGGTTGCAGGAGAGACTTGGAATGCATAATACATCATTAAAATGAGCATCATCTGGCTGAACTATTCTAAACCTACAACACTATGAGATCTATCATCACCAATAAATATTTATTTGGTGTTACATTCATTAAGAGAATAAACAATGTCTTTATCCTTAGCCATATGATAAGATGCTCGAAAATCAATAAACCACTCATTAGAAGAAGTATATGTTGCACTGAAGAAAAAACCAGAAACAAAAAGTGCACGTCCATGAGAAGAAAAGTTAGAAGAAAATGAATCAATATTGATGTTGTGCCTCTTCATTGCTACTTTTAAAGCCTCCATATTTTTAAAACATTTATACTCAAATGAGCATCTCACCCACAAAAATTGAAATGTCTCTCAATCTTTTTTTTATTTTTATTTTGGTCCTTTGTCACTGTGGGGAGTAGAAGCTAGCTGAGAGGGTTTGGGATCCTTGTTTTTTTTTATTGTTGCGATGATGTTGCTTCTTTGGATGCTTGGATTTATCCTTTTGATGTGCCACTAAAGATTTGTTATATTTCCCTATAGAGTTGATCACTCCAAGATGCAAGAGCTTATCTTGTTGTATAATCAAAGAATAAAAAAAAGATTCAAGAGAGGGTGGTTTGTAACTAGCCCCTAGAGTTTCTCTAGTGGAGTGAAAATTAGATACAAAAATAGAATATGCACTACCAAGCTTAGCAAGAATAAAATATATACATTGGTCATCCTTCATTTCTATCTTACAATCTACAAGTAAAAGTATAAGTGTTTTGAACCTAGATAGATATTTTTCAATATAAGAGAAATCATTGGGATTTAACGAAATTAATTGGTTTTCAAGCTAGTGGGCTCAAATCTTATTGTGTCTACTGAATACAAATTCCATATTTTCCCAAGCTTCATCTATGTCATCAATTTCTTGAAGGTGAAACCAGAAATCACTAGAGATGAACATTCTGATTAATCCACCTGCTTCATTATTTTTATTATCTCATTTATCTGTCTTTGTAGCATCAGTGGATGCATTTTTTTCCCAAGGTAATCCGATAAAGTCCTTTACTTCATAGTGAATCTTCCATATGGGATTTCCATGAGAAGTAGTTGGCATTGGTAAGAAAAATATCACTTGGATTAGCTATATTAAAATATGTAGGTAAAATATCTTCAATATTAGAAACTGACTATCTGTATGGAAAGCTCTCAAAAAAATAGTCAATTTCAAAAAAATGGCACTGAAATTGGACTTCAAATGTCAAGTTATGGCCTTTTTAAGAAATGCATAAAATGTAACCAAAGACCCACATGACAAGTAGAGGTTCTCTCATGTGGGGATGAATGCACAACAAAGTTGTTGAGTAAAAAAATTCCTTTCCTTTTCTAACTTTGCCTATAAACTCAATTTGAAAATAATTTATTTACTAAATGACTCACTTTTATAAAATAAGTGAAAATCACTTTTACATTACTTTATAAATTAAAGGTACATACAAAAAGTAACTTAAAAAATAAAAATAAAGTTTCTTTAAATTTATAATTTAAATGAAATGCATTTTACAATAAAGCTATGTGATAACTCAAAGTTGCATGAACTTTAAAAAAACAACTTAATGAAAAGAATGTTTTGAACTCAAAACCTCTTATTTTCAACCAAGTGAGGTAGTGAAAAATATAGAACAAATGTTATGAAGGAGGAGAGGCATTTTATTTTCTATAGAAAAAATATAGACAAAATATACTCTTTGTCTCGAAGTGCATGCTTATCCAAAAAACTCAAAAACTTCAACACAACTGCACACAAAAACAAACAGATTTTGAAAAAAGAAATTACGAAACTTATCAATATTGGAATTAGATCTTAGTTAGCCTTCCTGGAAAATGTAATTTTTCTCGTTGTTTTTTATTTGTTGAGATTGCACAAAGTGTAGAGCAAAGACCACACATAGAAAATAATATGTTTTCTCTAATATTCCTCCCACTCCCCACCCTTATATATAAGGGTGGGGGAGAGGGGTAATATTAGAGAAAACATA